>JALLBC010001118.1:0-12381 GCA_036939775.1 Skeletonema grethae | reverse complement strand
TTTGAATTTTTCTGTCCTTCCCTCCAAAAAGATTTCGAAAGAAGGTCTGTCTTAGTTTTCACATAGGAATTCATACTGTCCCAAAAAGTCGTTCAAAAAATGCTAAGCAGCAGCTGCGCACGGCCGGCCACGCCACATCCATCTTCCAAGGTGCGCGGCAGCTCATGGCAATGAAAAAATGACGCGCTATCTTTGTGAATTCATGGAAACCGTTGTCAAGCAATAAGTATCGTTCAACAGCAATACTTCAGGTCAATCTCACAGCAATTAGTAGCATTCACAAGGGCACTCGTCCTTTTTGGTATCATCCAATCTCCTCGATAGCATTAGTGGCTTGCCTTCGCAAAAAGTGCACATCATATGTCGTGTCAGGTGTACTTTAGCATTGCAACAAATAAGCTCATGCACCCACGATTCCTTCAGTAGATACTACTATCATGGCTCTCCAAGCACGTCGTTTCCACGGCAAGCCATTGCCAATGCCAACTTATAACTTCTCTGACGTACCATGGTGCGCCAAGGACCTCTCCGGCTCTTCACTATTCGAAGTTACTGATCGACAACACTTTAACGACTCCATTGCTGAGCTGACATTGCTTTGCAACGAGGCGTCACGCCGTAGTAAAAATAAGGTCATGACAACTCCTAAGAAGTCCACGACGAAGCCTTTGAGTATCGAGTACATTTTCGATCGCATTGACACTGATGACCCTCTCTGGGGGCTGATGGTCCGGACAGATACACCAACGTCCTTCAAGGGCCGACCGTCCAATGTGAAAGCTTCTCCTCTTTGGAAGAGGGGTATGTTGCAGGGATTTATTACCGTTACCACCTTTACTAATTGGAAATCATCTTTCCGATTTGATTCACTGCATGAGATGGCCTTTGCGGGTGACAATGATGATCTTGAGGAGCAGATGAAGAACGGTCTGCGAAAATATGACCAAGACGGTAGCCTTGCAGATGAATTAGAAGCCACTGTAAAAGGAGGAAATCCTCATGTTGAAGGTGTAGTTTATCCNGTTTTGCTCAATCTCATTGTATTGTTTTATCCCACAGCAACTTCTTCGGCTTGTGATTGAACATTTAGAACGTTTGAAGTCATCAGCTCGTCAGAACTACGATTATATCGTCCTGCAAGCAACTGACAACTCGGTTCCTTTTTACGAGTCAATGGGATTTACACGTGTCGGATGTGTCCAATCCAAAAGTCCATGCCCTGATAAATACGTCACAGGGCCCATAGAGGAATATATGACTGAAAAGAATGGGGAGACTTGTCAACAGATTGCAAAGAAATTCGGTGTGGATGTTTGGGATATTATTTTCCTGAATCAACCACTCTACGGCAGTGTACTTCAGCACCAGAGTTGGCTGAAACAAGGTACAAGGATCTTTGTTCCCAAAAAGGTCGAGCAGTCCTCGGAAAACAAGTTTGTACCAAAGTGGTATGTCTCTAAAGAAAACGATACTCCACGTGGTATTGCGAAGAAGTTCAACGTTAACTTCGGAGAATTGCTCCAAGCAAATAAGAGGCGCTACCCCGAGTTGACGGGGAACTCCAGGCTCATGGATGGCACACGAATTCAAATCGCCAACTTTCACATAGACGAGGCCGATATGACTGGCTACAGCCACTGGACCTTCCCTGACACAAATGCTGAGGACGAAGAGCCAAGCTACATGATGGCACTCAGGTTGAACAGGAAGAAGGGCAAAGATGCATTGGAAAAGCCTGTTGCTGCGTCTCTATCAGTGCCGATGAACCCTTATTCCCCCGATCAAGCTGGTGTCAAAGATCTCCTTCTGCAACCAAATACTTCTCTCGCTCCAATCTTCACCCAAGCTAAGAAATTGAAAGATCCCCCAAAGAAGCCAAAGCGACCTACCACTTCGTTCGGTCACTTTTCGACTGAAATCAGAAGCAATCTTCCGAGGGAAATNGAAGCCAAAGCGACCTACCACTTCGTTCGGTCACTTTTCGACTGAAATCAGAAGCAATCTTCCGAGGGAAATGAAAGGAAAGCAGTTTGGCGTGATCAATACCTACATCGCGGAACAATGGAGGGCTTTATCAGATGAGGGCAAAGTTCCGTACATTGAAAAATATGAAGAGTCGAAGGCCGCATACACCGAGGCGATGAAGACATACGAGTTGGAGCTCGCTAACTTTAAGAGAGAGGCGCCCCAAGATATGACAGGTCTTCGCGGGCAAGACATTTCTCTACTTGAAAAGGTAGTGAAACTGAAATCAAATTGTGGCATTTCTGGAGCATCAAAGTACGAATACTTTTATGTTTTGACTTTCATTCCCGATCTGCAATGGGTCCATCTTATACCGATGGTTAAGGCTGGAGAATTTGACAACGAGCACCCTGAAATATGTGGCCGCCCAATCTGGAAACTTGTTGGAGAAGACGCGGGGAAAGAAATTGATACCACTGCAGGTATGTGCGAGGTTGTTATTTCTCGCATGATGAAGAATACGGCTAATGCCGACGATGAACATTGGGATGTTTATGACAAAGGAGAAACTCCACCTATCCTTGCGGCGCTCGTTCCAAAATCACCGGCCATTGCCCCTGTGAAGCCAAAGAAGCCAGCCACCTCATTTGCACTCTTCTGCGCTGACGCCAGGTCGGACATGAGGGATTTGAGAAATAAATCTATGACTGAATGCACTCAAATTCTGGCCAGCAAGTGGAAGGAAATGACTGCCGANGGATTTGAGAAATAAAACTATGACTGAATGCACTCAAATTCTGGCCAGCAAGTGGAAGGAAATGACTGCCGACAGCAAAGCGAAATACAAGGCTCGACAGCTTGAATTAAACGCTCAGTATTCGAAGGAGTTGGAAAGCTACGAAACAGAAGTAGCAAACTTTCTTCGCGAAAACCCAGGAGCAGTCATTGAGGAGCGGAAGAGAGGGCGACCAAGGAAACGTCCCCTGCCAACAAGCCCCGCTCCTTCTTCACTACCATCACCGGAGAGTAGTGTCGAAAAGCCTGTTGAAACGCCTGGCAAACGAAAGAGGGGCAGACCTAGGAAGCATCCTCTCCCACAGGACGTGTCACTTCCTGAAAAGAAAAAAGCGAAGATTGAGAAATCAGTTAGCGCTGTCTGTTCGAAGCCTACTCAGAATGATGTAGTCCTCAGCTTGATGGATGATTATTACAAGGACATTATGTGGAGATACTTCAGAATACTTGGCATTGATCGGGTCAAGGCAAAAGAAGATGAAGCAATTGATAAGATATTGAAGACTTTCAAGCAACGTGTTGGACAAAATGGCAAATATCTCAAGCGTGACCAAACAACTGGTCATTGTGTCATTGTATCCGAGAGCGATGCGCGTGCTAGTGAGTTGCAACTTTTCTCCCATTTTTTTCTTTCTTCTTTTCATGGCAGACTCCAACTAACAAATTTCATCTTGTTATCTTCATGACATTTCAGAGGTAATGCACGACATCAGGCGCCGAGTGAACACATCTCCAAGCTGGGCCGAAGGCTCCCCCAACAAAGCCAGGAAAGGTCGTTCACCCATGCCACCAAAGTCTCGGCAAAAGGCCAAGCTAGAAAAACCCAGGCCTCCTCCTCCAGCTTTTACCACCAAGACGAATTCTAATGACATCATTCTGAGCTTGCTTGACGAAAAGTACAAAGAAATTATGTGGGCGCAGTACCGTAAATTGGGAAGAACGAATGGCACTTACGATAGGGAAAATGTAGCAGGAATGGACATACTTTTTACATTGAAGAAAGGAATGGGCACAAGGGGAAGATTTTTCAAGAAATCGCCTCACAGCTTTGATCTCATCGATTGTTCTGAAGATGTTGCTCTGGAGAAGATTAAAAGTGACCTAAAGAGACGCATGAGCTCGAAACACCACTGGCTCGGCGAGGATGAAAAGGAGATGGAACTGAATACATTTGCCATCAATCGATACCCTAGCAGAGGGTCCGGCGCCATCCCCCTCGAGGCAGCAGAAGCAGCTGTGCTATTTTCGCCCAAGAAGTCTACTCCAAAGAAGATGAAGGCAAAGTCGTATGCTTCACCATACATGAAGCGTAACTATGGCTCAGACATTCCAAGCGAGCCAGCGGATGGCTTCCCTGATGGCTGGGTGACACGTCAAATACCAAGAGCAAAGAAGACAGACAAGCGCCTTGATAGATATTGGTACTCTCCTATACTTGGTTTGGCATTCAGAAACAAAGATGATGCTTTCCATTTTGCAGCAGAAGTAGAGAAATGTGGTGGAGACGAATCCAAAGTTGTTGGTCCATCTATCCTGTCATTGGACGATGGCAACGATGATTCTGATGAGGGGTCAAGCAATGAGAAGAACGAAGGGATTGATGAACCTGGTGAGGGGGAAAACGAGGGGAAAGATAAGACCAATCGTCCCCTGGCACCGATATTCCTCAAGAATTATGGGAAAAAGAAAAAGAAGAAGGCTGTCGAGGAGGCCGCCGTCCCAACTGATGAGATCTCTAGTGAAGAAATACCTCCCAGGCCTTCTAGATATCCCGATAGAAAGAGAAAATGCACTTCCTCCTCGGACCTTGCAGCTGTTTCCGATGGTGCCGACTCTGTATCATCTGTTGAAGTGACTGATGAGCCTCATAAAAAGAAATCCAGAAAATGAGATATGATAGACCTCTCTGGTTAATTTACGTCGATAGATAGAATAAATAGGTATGTAAGAACAGAAGTGTATAGCTGCTATGACCCCTCATCATCAAGCAACATCATGGGCTCGTAGTTTGCTCCTTTCTGCGGGCAGATATCGTGCAACAAACTCATGTCTACTCGTGTCTTTCTTTCCTCAGCATGGAAGCTGGACCTCCGTTTACTTCTTCGGCAAAACAGTTGAGAAGAGTCCGCTCTACGCTCATCCTCGAAGCAGACTCCAACCAATTTCCAACCGATGAACACATCATCATAGGTGTACATCTTTTCCGCGTAAACTTCACCCTTGCTTAATGCAGAAGAGCCACTCATCATGATTCTTATGCTGTTGAATTCTAAAAGACTCTTTCTAATATCTTGGTAGTTGTTAAGTTTTGCATCCCATCGGCCACGATCCTTCAGACACATCTTAACTTCCTCCTTTAAAAGCGGAGAAGATTCATCAAGTACATGTCGTAAGAACCATATTCTGCAAAAATTGGGATGAAATGATGGTGATAGTTTGAGATTGCAATTGACCTTCTTGTTTGTCGAATATTGATCTAAAGGGAGAGAATTTCTTCGGTCGGCAGTCTCACATTGTTCCAGTGGTAGCTCGACAATAGCGTTTACCTGTGCGTCCCATATTTCATTTTTACCGGGAGGACAGTTCGCTCGGTTGTTCACAATTCGGAATTCTAGCACGGGGTAGGGGTTGAAGCTTTTGTTTGGTGAAGACGAGGGGATCCCTACGAAATATCCATCACCATTTAGTTCCTCAACCTCACCTTTACTAAACGACGACGAATCACTCATATTATACGTTGTGCCAGTCAATCCCTTTCCATACTGAACACAAAGCGTCGAAGAGAACGTGACGGATGCACTTCCGATAAACCTCAACAACTTTGCATAAAATATTCCCGAGCACATGGAGACAAAACCCATTCCCATAATAGCTTCTATCGAGCAAATGAATCTCACTCCATAGCAACCGGCATGGTCCCCAGGAGGTGATATCCGACCATAGCCCACAGTTGTAAATGTAGTCCAACTCAATGCAAATGCAAACTCCACAATATGGCGATAATTCAAATCCTCGTCTAGCATGTCGTCATTTGCAATACATTTCATGGAATACTCATCGGTTGTAAAGTACCTATCCGCGACAAGAAGAAATCCCACAAATGTCCAAACCAACAGGAGGTATAACGCCATGAAGAAAAGTTGCACCATCCAAAACGAGGCTGCATATACCCAAGATGCCAAGTCTTCCAATGCCAGGGAGCATAGGAGAAAGAATGCGTCTAAGATTGAGTTGCTCTCGTCTGGTGGTGATATACGATATTGGTCGTGGGAAGATGACACGGATGCATCCTGTGGATGCTTGTTTAATTTTTTTGGAGTCAAACTTATTCGACGTTCCCGGCAGTAATTCCGAGACCTATCATAAATATCTGCAGGTATGGCTCTGTCCCCCTTTCGTTTGTCAGCCCTTTGTCTCTTTGAATTGCTGCTAGTGCTAGTATTGCTGTGTGTTCGCCGCAGTAGGTCGTCAGCAGCTTTCTTCTGGAATGTCACATGGCGGCTGTGATGAAGATCAGGTTCATCGATTTTTTTATCATCATCTAGTGATGAAGCAGACATATCAGCGGAGACGTCTTGCGGTGGCGGTGGCGGCGCCATTGCAGTTGCCATGGTTATTGGTTGGTTCACAAGTTGGATAGTATGCTTTTTATTTCCTTCGGGTGGTCCGACCATTTTTTGAGAAATCTGATAGGAATTTTCAAACGGAGTGAACGAAGGAATTAGTATGTGAGGTGTTGTTCGGGTTGATTTACGTACAACAGAAGGTTGACGTTGACATTACTTATGCCATCCGCTCGATATTTCTTCGGAATGTTGCCATAGACGATACAAGATACAAAGTCAACAGTCAACCTGCAGGAGCCAACGCATTCACCCATTACAGCAAGCTAGAGTCGAAGCCGAAATTGATGATCTAATTACAATCTGCTGATGGGAGGAACAACACAAACACAAACACTGCATGCACCGGGTGATATAATGAAGAAGTGCATCTTTTACGATGTCAAGCACAGCAACAACTCTGCTCGGGTAAGACTATGGATAAAGTTGCAAGGCGGTCTCGATGATCACATACAAACTCTAACCTTAACTCATGCCGACCTTGATAGTGGCGGCAAACTGGTACAAGTCAATCCACTGAAAAAGGTTCCTGCACTTACAACAGATAATGGGCTGAATCTATTTGAATCCTTCGTGATTCTATCGTACTTGGAAGATCGATTTGGTGATGGCCGCTTCATACTCGCAAACGCCGAAGAGAGGGCCTTGGTTCAGTTATTTGTCAGGATTCATGATATCTATATATCTTCACCGAATTGCAATCAAGTTAACTTTAGCCATACGCAAGGATGCATGTACCTCGATCCCTACCCAACAACTTATACACCAGAAAGAAGAACAATGCCCGATCCTGTAGTTCGTGCTTCCAAAGTGAAAGAGATGTATGAAAGATTATGTTGGCTGGAAGAAAATATTGGATCAGAGTACATGGCTGGAGACAGAATAACACATGCTGATATAACGTGGTATCCGACTTGTATATTTATGGAGATACTATTACCATATGTCTTTGGATGGGCACCCATTTTTCACGAGAAAGACCATTTTCCTCATCTGACAAGATGGTTTGAGGCGTGCACAAAAAATGAGCACTTTGCCTCTGTTAGAAGTGATATTTACGGTGTATTAAAAAGTCAGCAGAGAGATGGACGATTTGATAATGTCCGAAAGGTGGTTCAAGACAACCCTGATTTAAAGTGGAAGTACATGTAATTCTTAGAAACTCCTAAACCTAATACTGATTACTTTTCCTAACACTGATTACGAACACTCATCACATATAACATATAAGCCACACCACATGACATCAATGACATCGAATATTCCCTGTACATTTTAAGCTCCACGAAATATTTTTGAACACCTAATCAATGTGGTCGCTGCTTTCTTCGGAACTGGCTGAAAGTTGTGGGGGTGGTTGATTTTGATGTTGTTCATCGAAGTTGTACCCGAAACTATCGTCTGTATTTGTTGATCGCAGCAACGCAACGTTTGACGGACGTGACTGACGTCTCCTCACATCAGCAGTATTATTCGTGCGAGGAGACTTCCCAACTAACATCTTCAAACAGCAAAAGATGCTCTTCCATGATTCTTGCTTTCGACGCTTCCGTTCATATTCTACGGCATGGACAGGAAGATTAGCTGAGTCAAATCTGGGGCTGCTGGATACGAAATTTTGCCAATGTTGTGCCGACACCGACATATTGCTACTCCTCAAGTATGATGGTGAAGGCGGCGTCCTTCACAGTATTCCAGCCTGCTTCGTGCGTATTCGCCGAGCACTCTCGCTCACAAAATTTGTGAGAGCAAGTGCAACCTCGTCGAAGTTGCTGTTGCTTTGATTTGTTCGCCGGCCACCTCAACGCAATCGCAATCAACCGTCGATTGTCGATTTGCCATTTTTGGCGGTGTAAAATTCTTGTATTTGCGAACGTAGACAACAGAGAATGCTTGGTGCGACTGTCCCCAGCTGCTTCTTTACTCACATTCCGCTTCCTCTTTTTGCGAAGTGTATGCGCGGTGCGACGGTCGGTGGCTGGCTCAAGACAAAAGACAAGGCACAAAAATGAGAAAAATGAGAGATTTGGAATTTGGAGTGAAATCCAAGCCGGGCAAATAGGGCAACCGCCAGCCAGGGCACATCATTCTTTTATGTGCCCTGCCGCCAGCCGCCATTGCTATGCAAGAATCATGTCCTCCACCAATGTAAAAAGAGGAAAGATTATTCTCTTCGGAGATTCAATCACACAAATGTCCTTCTCCGCCGCAGAATGTGGCTGGGGTGCTTGGATAGCGGATAGATATCAGCGTCGTTGTGATGTGTTGAATAGAGGATTCAGCGGTTACAATTCAGACTGGTTTCTCAAATTTGCCGCAACAGATGAAGGGAAAACAGATCTGTTTGATCATAATAATGTGAAGTTAGTCACTGTGTTCTTTGGAGCAAATGACGCATCAGATGTGGAATTAAATCCACGACATCATGTGCCATTGGAGCGGTATAAATCCAACATAAAAGAGATGGTCTATTTGGCTCGTACAAACTTTGGTGAGGATGTCAACATTATTCTCATCGCGCCCCCACCGGTGTGTCACGATGCTAGGTTGAAATTCCAGAAGGCGAAATACAAAGACAAAGCTACTGGAAAGTTGGAAAGAACACTTGAGCTTTCTGGGCAGTACGCTAAAGCTATGACAGAAGTAGCCAAAGAATTGGAACTCCCTTGTTTGGATGTATGGACCATGATGCAAGATTCTTCTTCCACTACACAACCCTGGCAAGAATACCTATCGGATGGTCTTCATTTAAGTGCTGCTGGAAATAAGTTTGTGGGCGAAGCACTTCTCGATTTAATCCATGACTTGCTTCCTGAGATAGCAGTCACACCTTGCGCATACACTGGGAATATTAATTCTTCGTCGAAATCCTCAATGAGAAGGATTGCCCCTTGGCACGATGAAATAGATCATTTGCAACCAGAGAAGTCATTCAAGCAAGAGCCTTGAAGGGGCAAGGCAGGGGCAATAACAAAAAATATGTAATCTCCTTTCTCATCTCCCTTTTCCCTACCAACGCAGGAATTGTTTCAACCCCATTTCAACTTTTGCGCTGAGAAGCCTTCTTTTGTTTGTATGCCCTTATTGAGCAGCCTCCCTCACCCCTATCAATACTCTCGAGCAATCTGCAACATCAATTGATGGGGAGGTGCGTGTGCTTCTAGTTGTTCAGTTTCCACAAGATAAACCTATCCAGAGGCAGTAGAGAAGTCAGTAATAATCAACATGTGTCTAAAATCTTCCGACAAAAACTCAGATCCATTTGCATGGCCTCAAACGACGCTGACGTGCGTCAACCGGAGGAATCAAATGCATGAATCCAGCTCTAGAGCGTGTGCACAAATTGGAGGAGTATCACTGAGGTATTCACGTGAGTCTCAAACATACGTTATTGATGGAAGGATGAAAACAGACGATGGGTCAAAAAGCAAGATCAGAAATACTATCCGCTCACATTACAGATGGGTACGCCAAGACACGAACAACTCAGAAGTAGACAAAGATGCAATTTTTTCCGATCGGTCTATCCAGCAAGCTAGGAGGAGGGAGGTTTATTTGAAATGGAAGCATAGTCGAAGAAAAAAGCTTCGTCAGATTGCTGTAACGTCAACATCAGATCTCACTGTCGATCAGAACAAAATTCCTGCGGACTCGTTAAATGTAGATTCATCTAATCAGCCAACCACCTCAATGATGTGTGACGAGGAGACGAAAACGATGGCGTGGTCGAGCTTGGACAATGCAATCGAGCTAATATCGGCACAGAGTTCAAAAGATAGCTATTCTGAAGAGTCTTCGACCTCAAGCATTCCTCCACCACCACCACCATTGCAAGAATCGCAACCACAAGTACAGCAGAGCTTTTCCGACGAGTCCAGCCTAACTGACGATTCTCCAACTTGTGTCACGACTGATGTTTCACGCTACAAACGATCAGATAACGAAGACTTCGTCAGCATACAAAATATTAGCAGAAATTGTATCATCCAAAAGAACGAAAGAAACGAAGGAAAAGTTACATGGTGGGATGATAGATGTAACAGGCACAAGTCATTTTTGCTCGAAACAAATGTGCCAAAGGTTGATGATACTGCGTCATTAGATCTGATGGAAAGAGGCACCACGGCGCTACCATCACACGCAGATATTCAGGAAACAGATGCACTCTCCTCCGACTCGAATGACAATGGATCCGTCACGTCGTCATACATCTGCAGTACACCTAAATACTTTACTGGTGAGTTCTGGATGGATAAAAGTGAGGAGCTCAAGATGCAGGTCTATAGAGTTTGTAAAAAGGTTGATGATGCCATCGAGAAAGTGAAGGTAATGGCTATAGATCTGTCTGAGTGTGTTGATGAGAAGGATATATCAGAGTGCATAGACTGCATTTCTCCACGAATCTTGAGAAATAATGCAAGGGAAGTGACACGAGTGGAAACAACAGTGCAAAAAGAAGCAACGGATGTCCCGATAACAGAAGTGATAATAAAATAGTCGCGAGGGATAATAATACATGGCTCATTTGATTTGTGGTAATAGAGTATTTGTATGAATTATATATTGATCACTGGAGATTCTATGCAATATTTTCTGACATTCACAACTCATGGCTGCATTCATTGCGTCCCGAGTTGCAGTTGCATTGTAATTGCTTGGGCAATGATGACTAAGCCGACGGTGAAAATTGAATCAGCTCCACACGAAAAATGAGAGTTGCCCTTGGAGGAACAACGGGAGGATACCCTGCAACACCATATGCGTAAGGAAAGGGAATTGTAGCTTCTACCTTCTCCCCAAGGCTCATTTTGGATACTGCAACGTCTAGCCCCTCAATCACCTGATTGTCTCCCAGCCGAAAATTAAACACTTGCCCGCGTTTCCAACTTGAGTCAAATGGAGTAGGATTCTCGCTATTGTACATGTCATCTTCTGTGTAGGCTTCGTAGTGAATGGTGCATCTATCTCCTTTCTGCGGATAATTTATGATATCACCAGCTTTGATTGTCTTGAGCAAAATTCCTGCGGCAGGTGAAGATTCATCAAGTGACTTTTTCGATTCATCTGTCGCAGCCGCAGACGCGCCCTCCGCCGACGAATCGTTTGATCGTAGTTGCGACAATATGGAAAAGAAATTCATTTTATGAATAGCTGCACTTTACACCACTGCCAACTGCCAATAGGCGGACATCATTCTATTCTATTTACTGAGACAACACTGAGATTCGAGGCTATCGAGGTGTAGACACCCCTTTGTACAGCTGTCTTCAGCTCATCGAGGATCCCTGTAGAATTTAATTCCTACCGTAAAAACATACCATTGACTCGACTCATCTCTCATCAACCAACCCACACCCACAACATCTTCACCATGATAGTAATATTACACACATCAGTCCGGTAGCAGCAGCTCGCAACAGAAATACAACACAACAAATTCATCCTTTGGCAACGAACAGANCCCTTCGAAGACTTATTTTAGGTCATAAAGAACGCAATAATGCAGTGAGATCATCCCTGGCTTAGCGGTGGTATGAAATATGAGTATATGGAATCGAGGAGTACAAAATGCCGGTCTTGAGGATGCAACAAACAATATTTTTTTACATAAGTTGCGTTGTCGATGATGAAATGCAATTTTGGGGTATTTACCTCTTCTGGAGTATGGCACCGCCGCAGCAAATCGATCATGGAATGAAGAAAGAGTCATTTCATTCGCTACACTACCGCCGATAATGAAGATAATCGTGATTGCTCGGTTCTATTTTGTAACCTCTATGAGGTTACTCATGATGTAATGATATTATGACCGACGAGACACAACAACTATCTGATTGATCAAAAGACGAACAATAACAAACCCAGCAACCATCAAAGAACAATCCATAGGTGCGATGTGATCAACAAGCAATGCAAGTATACATCTTTCGCAAGTTAATGGAACATACATTTGTGTGTCACCAGATTCCATTGCAAGTACAACCCGAATTGTAGGCAT
>JALLBC010001099.1:0-10024 GCA_036939775.1 Skeletonema grethae | reverse complement strand
AATATCAGATTACCATTGATGTGTAATGGATCATAGATATTAAATATGGTGTAGTGGGCCGGCGAAAATGAGTTGGTGGTGCGGAAGCATGTAAAGCACGAAGTAGTAGCCTGCGCACTGCGCAGCGAGCAGGCAAAATGCCTGGTACAGGCTGACTTACTGCACGACGGTTCACGATAGGTAGATAGATGCCTTTACCGTCTTGAGAAATTCCACAATTTAATATAAACAATTACGACAGACGGTAATAGTCTAAACACGCGAGGCGTGAACTGTCGTGACTGGTACAATGAACGAACATCTCTGATGCCCGCTGTGATCGTGAAAGACGAACACACACACAAATTATCTAGTTGCATGTGGTTTCTTGCTTGCAACTTGCAATGCAAATACATACTCCTAAAACGCCCGTACACACGTGTGATATGTGAAGAATAATTTTGCACGTCTCGACACGCGTCTCAATTTAGAATTCTCTTAATTTTGTGCAGCAAGCAGCAAAGCAACAACAAACTGAAGTCATGCTAATGGTAGCAGTTGCTCTCCGAAGAGCATCATAGCACACAGCAATAGCATGATGAATCTCGCAACTATTATCGCCTATTTTGCCGCACTTTTTGCCGTCAAAGCTTTCAGCATCGGTAAGTAATCCACGCACAGCCAGTTTGTGACAGCTCTTCTTGTTGCCTTGTTGCTTGGTGGATCGATGGATTTTGTCCTGCTCACATTCTTCTCTACATCAACAGCTGCATATGAAATCCCTGAACCCAATCTCATCTCAGAGATTGCTGATGATTATGGTTCCGTAACTAAAGAACATTATGGCCTCTCGATTATTTTCGAAGAAAAGATGCTCGATTCTTGCAAGCCCGCTGTAGCCAAATTACAGCAGTGTGCAGCCAAAGCCGCCGGAGAGGATCCAAAGTGGCAACAATCTATTATGACGACAGGGACCACTGCTAGAGAATGTTTGTTAAAAGCTAAACATTCACGACAAAAGGATGAGTGCGTCGAGCCATTCATCAAACTCCTCGAGACCAAATGCTCCAAGGAGACGTTGAATATGATTGATGAAAAGTGCAAGGTGTATAATGAAGAAGATTTTGACATGAATGAGTTTGAACTGCTCGTAGAGGGAGTACTTTTTGACGAGGATTCCAATCTTGTAGAAGATAGCATTGACGAGAACTTGTTCATGACTCAACAATGTAAGAAGATTGAAGTGATGCAGTTACAAGAATGTGTCGACGAAACTTCCGAGAAAGATAAGACGTTCGGTACCTCTGTAGAAACAGCAGCAAGTGTAGAAAGACTTTGTCTCCAGGCTGCTGCGAACAAGAGATACAAAGCGGCGTGTACTAAACAATTGAAAGTGATCCTCCAGTCCAAGTGCCCGAAAGAAACTAAGCGAGTACTGAAGGTTTGCAACATCAAAACAGGCGAGCTGAGAGCTGAGGGGACTAATTTGAGATCTTTTCACCGACGATAGCTGATGGAATTATGTTGTATCGTACGTTGGAAATATTTGGATGTGTTGTTGGCAACGTAATATTATGTACACTCTGTCTGACAAAATGGGCTCATCGTTTAATCTAATGAACACATACAACAACACACAATACTGGCTCGAATCAAACTAAATTTAAGCTTCATTGCCCGCCCAGTACAGAGACAGAGTCACCATCGCTGCGCTAGCCAGTGCATCGTACCGGCCGGGAGTAACTGCGCTAGTCAGATGGAAGATTCCTCTCCAGATCCAGAATGCCCCACCATCATTTGTCACGAAACGAAACAGGCTCAGTACGGTCTGATTTGGAGCAAGAATTCGAGCAGCCTTAGGAACCCAATCCTATCTCTAACTCCAACAAGGATATAGCGGTAATCTAGCTATNAAGAATTCGAGCAGCCTTAGGAACCCAATCCTATCTCTAACTCCAACAAGGATATAGCGGTAATCTAGCTATGCAATCAGATCAGATTTGGTACAACCAATGTTCTCTATCGAGAGACAAGGGAAACATAAATTCCTATAAAAGCTTTATAGTACTTATGGCAGTGCACAGATTTACTGTCATAAAGCACAAATAATAACTGAACTGGGCACATTCCACTACGTAAGATCGATAATCTCAGGTGCTTTTGCTTTCTTAGCAATATGATGCTGAATTTGGGTATCGGCTGCTACCGAAGTCATCCCTCCTACACCAACGGCAGATGAAGTGCCCTCACTCGCTGCTGGGCGCTTGCGGGTCGTTTCTTCAACATTGTTTGCTGTCATCTCGCGTTCAAAGAGCAGTGATATGGGCCTCTGTGCTTCCTTCATTTTAGCCAATGCTTGTTCATAGCTTTTTGTTCCTGTTCCCGTGACACCCAATTCCTTAAACCTCTTCCCGTTGAGTCCCACGACAAAATCACCAGCTTTGATCACATGGGCATTGGGTGCTGTAGGAGTAACTTCTTTGACTACAATATCCTTCCCGTTCACGAAATTCAACTTCAGACCAAGTTTGGGAGTCGTATAATGAACGTCAAACTGTTTCAGACTTCGTGCTGCTGGCTGCTTCAGTTTTGCCGGTACCGTTGCCGCTATAGCTGGGGCTGATGGCAAGAGTGATTTGATCACATTCATTTTTTTCAAGTCATCCTGATACTTCGACGCCGCCGCCTTATGCTTTGACAAGGGGCAATTTGACGGCGTAGATTGGGATCGATACGATGAATAATGGGAATATCTGCTACTACTAGAAGTACAAGAGCACTTCAAGCCAACCAAACTTGATGCTGGAACTTTTCGGGATTTCAATTTGGTAATCTTGAAATGATAGAGACCTCGTCCTCCAGGTTGGTACGACTCGGCTTTAACATCTCCTGAACAAATCAATGCCCTCAAATCAGTCATAAATCCTGGATGATCTGCCTTTCGGACTTGCTTATCAAATACCTGTTTGCAAGGGCCTCGGAGGAAGCCAGAGTAGGTGGAATTATTGGAGAGATAGGCATTCGGGAGGCTCCACACTGTGACGTTGTCAAGTTCTACAGATAACCTCATCTTGAGAACGTGCGCGCAGTGATGAGTAAGCAAATTCAATGAGTTGATTACGGAATCGCATGAATTCGACCGAAGTGTGGGGTCAGACACGAGTGGAAATAGGACAGAGTCAAAATCAAGTGACTTCGCGACTTCAACAAATTTTGCTGCTTTGGAAGAGCAAAATTTTCCGATACTGACAACAACTTTCTTGCAGACTGCTAGCCTGGTCGACTTGGTAGCGTCATTAGGAAATGGTGCCTGAAGGCTCGTGAGAATCTTGTCACATGCAACTACAGCCAATTTAGAGCAAATATCTGATTGATCGCTTTTGTCCTCATCCTTTTGTGCTAGACTATCTAATAAGGCAAGCGCAATGTCAGATTTGTCACGCTCGCACAGCTTCTCTACAGCATCAACAAGGACATCCTTATACTCGGCCCAACCGAAACAATTGCACAACTTTGTGATGGAGCGAGATGCACTGGCTACCAGAACTGGTCCGTCAGAAGGTTTAGTGGAGGACGTATACAGATAGGAGTATGAAGCCTTCTCCTGGCATGAAATCCACACATACCCCTCAAGAACACATCTCGCCAAAGTTCCATTTCCGGGCTTTTCGTCAACGAATAAGGCAAGGATTGCACTGAGTGGAAAGTTGTCAAGACTTTTTTTCAGTGTGCGAGAATTGTTCTTTTCTGGGGGGCGGATGGCAGCAGTGAAGGCGGCAATCACGTCATCCCTCTGTTGCGGTGAAATTGCTGCCTTCTTCCCAAAATTATCCAAGTACTTCAGAACAAAGTTAGCTGTTCCAGTTGGGTCTGCAACGAATCGCGTCGTGTTGATAGAGTCCACAATCAATGATGTAATGGCCTCTGCACCGCAAAGGTCAGAGAGAGTTTGAATGTGATCAAAAATGGCGTCGATTGATCTTTCCGAGTTTTTCAGGTAGGAAGAGAGAAATTGCTTAGCAAGGCTTTCATCGCCAATCATCTTGATTGATTTTACCAGGGCCACAATATCAGCGGTTCCAGTGACACGAGGAATGAGAAATTTCGCTTTTTGCACACAGTCGTCTAGTGGTTCAGAGTCGGAAGTTCCTTTTGAGCATGCCTTGACAAGATAGCTGCACATCCTCGAGACGTTATTATTAGTGACAATCACCCAACGCTTCGACCGAGGCCAAACAACTATTGCCTCTGTATCTGCATACTGACGTTCAGCGTGGATACCTTCATTACCAGTTGGCTCAAACGTTTCATCGTCTGGTTCCAGGTTATGAAAGTAATCTTCGGGAATAACTTCTTCGTCTTCTTCAACACCGACTCCGCCATAAGAAGAAAGGTTCAAAGATAAGTGACGATCCGTGGCCTCTACCCAAGAGTAGTCTCCGCGGCCCCAGCAACCATAGCCGTCATCCTCAGCGTAACCCGACTCAGATAGAGACAATGTACCGTGGTCGTAGTCAATATCTGCACCTTTGTTGATGGCAGACTGCAGCAGATCAGCGACATAAGCATCTGCTCCCTTGTACTTTGCACTCCCTGATCCATTCTTGATCCCTGCTGGGGTGTACAAGTGATCTGTCATGAGCACAATCTTCCTGCCATCGTAGTCGGCAGCCCACTGTGATGCTGCAGAATTCAACCGCTTCATCAGTGAGCTATTATCCACAACTTTTGGAAGCACACCCAGCCCACACTTTACCAAATTAAACACGACACAAAGTCGATGACCCGATGTGACTTTCTTCAACTCGTGTTTGCAATCTGCGTAAAAAGCAGCGTACTGAGAACTGAATGCTGATAATCCTTCTTGTTTGAAGGTCTGAGTCTCGCCTTTGTGCTTCACAACTAATTCACCACCTGTGAATTGTGAGGGTAATACGATAACCAACGTGCCAAACATCCCCTCTTCCTTCTCGCTGTCCCGATGTGGAGCGAAGAAACTGCCTTCTTCATACAGAAGCAATTTATAAAGCCGGGCCTCAACTTTCAGATTGTGCTGAACACCCAAATCTTGACAGACGCTCTTGGTGATTGTATCTAAATCCCCTTTCCACGCGGGATTAGTAATCTGAAAGGAGTCCGGGGCGAGTTGGAAAGTGTCCCTGACAGATTTGTCCACAATTGTTTCCGTTCCACGGCCGAAGGGCGCCTGTTCGCATCGATCTGCTAACTCTTTGGCTTGGGAATTTGATAGAGGAAGCCCAATAGGACCAATTCCATCCACTATGAGGCCTGGCATGATTAGTTTGCCACCGCAGGACCCACCTACTGCGAATGTACCAGGAGCATCGATTTCTTGCAGGATGTCTATAATTTCTTGACGAGGGTCATCAAATTCGTATTCTTCTTCTGACGATTCTTCAGATGCAGACGACGATTCGCTTTCTTTGCTCGGACTAGCAGGTGATTCCTTCGATGATTCTGTCGCAGAAGTTGTGGGTGCCGTGACCGGAGGTAGATCCAAGCTAGTTGCGTTAGCAGAGCCTTCTTCATCATACGCCTCCTTCACACACTCATCTGAGGAGCAATCCATTTTAGCCTCGGCATTAGCATCACCCACAGACTTGTCCAACTTGACTGCCGTGGAATTGGATGTACCCATACTTCCGCAGATGATAGTAGTAAGAGTCACCGCTGTTTTATCTTTTCCTGTTCCATCCACGGCGGTGACATCGCATTTTTCATCGGCAGTTTTCACAAGGTCGCAATCATTTTCCGGTGCTTTCGTTTCCACATCCTTTCCTGCTATTTTCGTCGATTTTACATCAACTGTGTCCTGAGAATTCTCATTTGGCTCATCTTCCTCTTCCACTTCTCTTGTTTTCTTTACTTCATCCAATTGGACAGCAGCAGCCTCAATTTTTCTGGAAGCCTCTGTAAATAAAGTCGATGATGCATCCATATTCTCTTTTTCCGGTACAACACTATTTGCAGTAAATCGAATCGTAAAGGGATGATAGCACCCTTGCTCCTTGGCATCGTCCAAATTGCACTCCATTGGTCTATCACATGGCTCAATCACGTCCCCGTGGCAGAGTATCCTACTAGATGGAGAGAAATCATTCCCATTTTCGGCAATGATTTGAGATATGCTATTGACAAAGATAACTTTCGATGGATTCTTCCCAGCATCTGTATCTGCTGTTGCTACTGATGATGATTGGCGAGTGATACGACATGGTTGGGAGCCAAGCACAACAAGTTCAAGTGCATATTGGTTCAATTTTTCAGCAGATGTGTTATTACCGCTTATTGATCCATTATCTTCCTCCAGAATCACACGTAATACACATGCCTGTCGGCTGACATGAGATGCAGAGGATGGTATGCCATACTTTCCGCGGCCAAGTATGATTTGAGATGTTGACAATATATCACGTTTGTCGTCATTATTTGTCGTCGTGCCATCTTCTTGTACTTCTTGTACTGGTGGCGGCGCAGATAGCTGTACAATCGAGCCATCTGGACATGTAACTGTAAACGAAGAGGAATACTGTCGACCATTCTTATTAGAGCTATTGTTTTCAGCAGGATGTTTCTGAGGATCATCATTGGATGATGTCATCATCTTTTCTCCAGTCACCATTGGGTAGATACAAGAGTTTTTGTCATTGCGAGGAGTGGATGATTTGTTTTTGGAGGCATCATTCTTGACAGGACCGATCATCGTCCCGTCATTTCCGGCAGAGGCTGCCTCTGCACAGACGTCGTTGACAAGATCCATTTCATGAAATGTATCAGTCTGCTGAGTATCAGTCTGTATCAGTACATAAGTATCAGCTTGCCATGATTGCTTGTGTTTTGTGTTGATTTTTGATTTGAGAATTCAAATTCAAAAAGGGCAAAAGGGGGTGTATTCGGTATTTCAAGCCTGCATTTTTCTCTAAGAATGGCAGGGGGTAAAATTCTTTGTCGATCTCTTTCGCTGAAAAGATCGACTCTAGAGAGGTGCATACCCCCTTGGATACCAGCTTAGATTTAGTGATGAGAAAGATTCGATCGTATCGGAAATCGGAAATAAATCGGGAAGCGAACCCAAAAATGCGTATGTATCTTTTGTGTCATGATCATTCACATCAATCAGTTCGTTGGGACAAGCATGAGGCATGAGCGAGTCATCATTCGAAAGACAGCAGTACAAAACACTATATTGACAGATAACAACAATAAATAATGACGATGCTTAGACTCTTTTATGCCACTCTCATTCTTTCGCCTGCTGTCGGGGCACTGGCCAGCGGTAAGAAGAGGTTTGATGCTTGTGGCTTTTTCTCTGGATGTTCTTTCTTTTTACTATCGAGTGAACTAACAACACATTACATTATGATTTCACAAATGACCAAAGGTGACTTTGATCCTATTGCAATGGTAAGTTTAGATCGTCCATCTTTTGATACATAATATGAACTTTGGCCAATCATATGTCAAGAAAAACATCACTCACACCTTATCGAAAAACAAATCCATAGGACGAAATTGAGGGAGCAAAAGCTGCACGTCTAATGAAAAACAAGGAAGATATTGACACACAGTCTACCTACCACGAGAATGATATCAAAGACACAGTAAGTCACTTTACACTTACTTATACTCTGCTTGGTTTTTAAAAGTCTGAGCAAACACGGAAAATGCATGTTCCATGTTGCATCTCTCGCAAAGCTAACATACATATTATGCATATTTTCCCCTCCTTTTCTCTCGTGTATCTTAGGGCGATGTCACCGATGAATACGCCGCTCGACTAGTCCGAAATCGTGGTCCAATCACCGCTAAACTCACCGCTTCTGGGTCCCATAACCACCATTGTTTTGGCTCCTATCGGGATGATTCAGCTTGTCACGCCAAGCTGTCCTTATCGGTCTGGAAGTTTGCTGGGAAGGAGGGATCTGTTCACGGTGTGATCGAAGAAAAGTTTGGTAATGGTGAGATGCTCAAGGTGGATGTCGATTGTATGATAAGGGATGAATTCAACAAAGAGGCAATTGTAGGGGGAGTTATCACGGCTGCACCAAAGCCGAGCAAGGAGTTTCCGAACTCCTTGGAACACTACTTTGGCAAGCACGTTTATGTCAAAGTGGTAGATGATGCTTTGAAGGGCGACTACATTTCTGCATTGTTATTTGACGCCTCGGAGAAGGGAAACACGTCTTGTGACAAGGAGGACAAGTTTGAAATCAATTATGATGAGAATGTCGATGACCCGAATGTTGTTCTGTGCAGCAAACATGGTGATTGGGAATCATGCGTAGCAAAGATGACCGGATGAGATGAGACATACAATGAATAGGGGATTAATCGAGTAGAAAACACATTTAACGTGAAAATAGAAGATACTTTGTTACAAGAATAAGATCCCAGTACATTTGATACAGGACAGAAAACATAAATGCATGAAAATATTTCGAATACCGACGTCCATTCATTCAACTAAACATTCACTTCCTCCTTGACATCAGCTGCCGCACTCGGTGAATCACCCTCAGCAGTAGCGGCAGTAGCAGCTTCTGGATTCGTAGTGCCCGCAGCAGCAGCTGGAAATCCACCAAATGGATTGAACGCTCCTCCAGGCGTGGGCATAATCACATTACCCACACCCACAGGCATGGCCGGAAACGCAGTTGGAGCAGCAGCAGCTGCAGCATTTGCTCCTTGAGTAGTAGTCGACACCTGTGGCTGCTGCACACCTCCCGCCNGCAGCAGCAGCAGCTGCAGCATTTGCTCCTTGAGTAGTAGTCGACACCTGTGGCTGCTGCACACCTCCCGCCATTGTTCCAGCAGCAGCAGCAGCAGCATTCAGCTGATTGAACATTTGCAATGCCATCATTGGATTTGCCGCCATCGCAAGTGGATTACCACTCATCATCATCATGTACATCATGGTATTTGGATCCATGGCGGGAGCAGCACCTCCTGGAACTGCTGCGAATGGGATTGGTTGTTGGACCATACTGGGGAATGGAATGTTGGTCATTTCCTGTTGTTGTTGTTGTGGTTGTGCGTCGGTAGTTGTTTGTTCTTGATCACCGCCGGCAGTAGCAAGTAGTGTATCACCACCCTGTGGGACATCTGCACTAGTACTTTCGTCTTCGACATCAGCGGTATCATTCACTTCATCATCTGCAGTAGTCTTGGCTGCTCCTCCATCGTCGGTCTCGAGTTCACCAGCAACACCCTCCTGAACTTCTTGTCCCCCCTCAGAAGAAGCAGCAGCGGTGGCACCATTCCTCGCAGCAATCTGAGCTTGAGCCTGGATGAACATACGTTCCAACTCCTCATTCTTTTGTTTCAGTTGTCCATTGGCCCTTGAGAAGAAGATGACCTGAAGACAGAAGAGGATCGAAAAAGATACATCATGTGTGAGGGTCCATCAATAAGTATTAATTAATTATATATTTGAAATAGATTAAAGTGGGCGGACTCTATAGAGGCATACCTGCCCATAATCCATTGAGGCAGTCGCCCCCAAACACAACCTACACGAACACCTATATAATCAGACAAACAAACAAAACAAACGTACCGATCGCTGAAGTTCCTCCACAAGAACCTTTTTCCTCCTCCGTGATTCCCTCGCCGCCTTTCGATTCGCTTCCAATCTCGCCTGTGCTTTGGCAGAGTCGGTAGGTTTTGATTTTTTCTTGCTTGCTGCTCCTTTTTTGGGAGATGCTACTGCTGACACTGCTGCTAGCTGTGGTGGGTAGGGTGGTTGATGAAGACTACCACGGACAAAGGCGGTGGCACCGCTGTTGACATTTGCTTCTGCGGGGTTGATGTCACCGGCCTTGCGTTTTCCGGTGGCGGCGATATTATTATTGGCGGAGTCCATGATACTTCGTAGTAGTATTAGGCGAGAGATAATAAAAATTTAATGAGGAGGTCGGAGCTGATGACGACAATGCAACTGCGATACGATGACGTTTAACAATGGTCGGGTATGATGACGTTTCAATGGCAAGATGGTGCAAACTGGGATTTCCAGTTGAGGTGG
>JALLBC010001094.1:0-11167 GCA_036939775.1 Skeletonema grethae | reverse complement strand
ACTTCAACACAGGAGTAGTCTTTGGCGGTCGATCAACAACTTCCCACGCTCCCATCTTCTCAAGGGTCGCAATCTCTAATTCCGCAGCCTTCCAGTATTCAGCTGCTTCGGGGCCATTCATAGCTTCTTCCCATCCAGGATTGTCGGCCTTGGAGATTCCCAACTTGGCATTGAGGAACGCTGGATGAACATCTTGGCATACGAGCTCGGTGATGCCGCCTCCGTAGTCGGCGTTGTTGGTTGACAGGGTAACGAACTGTGATAGACGAGAACCATAAGGCTCTCAAGGAGGGTGTTGCATGAACGTAGATCCGCCTCGGCTTTGTCGGCAGCTAATGCGTCTGCAAGTTCGAGGGACATGTTGGCTTCGACGTCAGGGTACCTGACTGGGTACTTTTACCTTTCCCGTCTCATCAAGACTTGAGGATAATAATATAACAGAAATTTTACAGCCAGTACGTCTGATTGTAAAATTTCTGTTATATTATTATTCTCAAGTCTCATCTTGAGGATACATTACTATCATCCAGATGAGGGCAACAATACTTCTCAGCGGCATGTATCGGCTTTGTTGGCATCCTCCCATGGATTTCTAGCAGCTATACAGCAGCACCTCCATACAATAATGATGGTGACGACTGTTTGTTCAATGAGCCAATGCCATATGCAGCGAGAGCAGAGGATGAGTACGATGCAGTTGTTGGGAAGCTAGAAAGGCAGAACAGTAAATCATCCACGTAAAAGAACCGAAACATCCTCCGCTTGCTCTCTAAAAAGTTCCAAGTCACTTTACCCTGGCGCACATCTAAGTCAATTTTTGGACAAGCGAAAGTGAGAAAGATAGATATTCAGATAGGACATGTGTGAGTACCGCTTATTTGCATCCTCTACAATACCAGCTATCCGGACATCGCGCTCCTCGTACATATCCGACGTGCGTGGCATGTATCTCTAACGGCAGCGTTGACCCCCCAGATAGAAGCCAGAACAGTTATGTTGGTCCCAGAAGAAGAAGTTAGTTGATTGCTTCGTGTGTCCTATCTTATAGGAGATTATGCACTTTTGAGAGAACAGCAACTCATTGAAAAATGTTGTCGAAACAAACTCCATACAGAATCAGTTGAGCAGAATATCCGGTGGCTGATCATAAGGAAGAAAAGAAGATGATGGGCAGTCTAACTAGAGGCTCCTTGGCTTTGGCGGCCATGTCACTGTCTTCGTATTTGTTGTTGATGTCCGCAACAATTGCAAACAATGATGCTCCTCTTCCGCCTCCGCCCTCCGCTACCTTCGTGGAGATACCGCCCGAAGAAGTCACATCATCTCACTTACAACACTGGTCAGAAGAAGTACCCTATTGGGCGAAGAAAAGGGTCAACTTTCGTGTCCCCAAAGTGCATGAGATATGCTTTGCTCATGTAGGCAAGGCAGGAGGATCTACGCTGGGATGCAGCCTTGGATTCTTACTTCATTGCGATGATGATATCAGCGGTGACGACGCCGCTGTCCAGAATGTAAACGAGGATCATCCTTCCAGCTTGTTAGCAAAACTTACAACTCATTCCTTCCACACAGACGTCTACAACTGTGATGATGACGCCGGATACTTCCTATTTGTCATCCGAGATCCTATAGCTCGAGCTCTGTCCGCCTTCAACTACAACAAGCCTGATGAAAAAGACTTTCTCCATGAGCCCGAATGGGCAAATGAAAGAGCTCACTTCTACTCTGACTGCCCCTTTTATCATATGGAGGCCTTCGTTCAAAATGGTCTTCGAGAAGCAGGTGATTCACCTGATAGATGTAAAGAACTTGCAGTCGAGACGCTACAAGGGATAGGTTGGCAGAGAAGGCAGAGTCCAGATCACTGGTATTTCAACTATCAGTATTACTATGAGGCCATTCCGTCTAATTCGAAGATACTGGCAGTCCGAAATAAGCACATGGTGGAAGATATTCGGAGCATAGAGAACTTATTCCAATGTCATGAGCAGGAGAGACTCGCATTGGCAACATCAGTGAACACAAATACATGGTCAGATGAGGATGATCTGTACCTTAGCAATGACTCAATCTCCATTCTCTGCCAAGCTCTATGTAACGAGATACAAATCTACAAGAAGATTCTCCATCAAGCTTTGAACCTGTCGCAAGATCAGCTTCGAGTGTCTTTGATGGAGTTGGAGGCGAAGTGTCCGCATGAGGCTATCGCTGAGGGGTGTTCGGATGTGATACCGGATATTAGTGAAAAGCTTGAAAACCATAGAGGTTACTAAGCTGTGAATGATGTAGTAGTAGTACTAGGTTGTACTAGGTTTAGGAGTCTAACAAATAGGCATATCTCTTCTTAGCTACATGTAGTAAAAATCGTCTTCATTTTCGATGGAATTGAGAGTGCATGGCAGAAGTTTTGTAATCAGCTGATGTCTGGATGAAGAGGAAGAGTGTATTGCAGAGAGTTAGTGAAATGGAGCAGTGTGATGAAGATGGTGGAAGATATCAAATAATACTACTTGAGCAGAACTCTTTGTATCCTCTTTGCTTTGTTGCTCCTCAAGCACGTTCGTCCTCTTCATATGTGAGTACCGCTTCGAAGCGAGTTTCACCAGATACTACCTAAGTACATATCTACTATCAGCTATCGCGCACCTTTATAAGTACCGTTCCGAAAAATTGTTTTGAATCCTCTCAACTCTCAATCTCAATCACAACACTTGGAATATGTAAAATGAACGGGAGTTCACCGGAAGTACTTATGCATCACCTCTTTCATTCATTATCAGTGACAAGGGTTATAACTTATCGACACAACATGCCTTCAAAACCTCTGTACAAAGAGTTTCGAACGAGGAAGAGGATGCGGCCACTTCTCAAACCAAGCCGTTTAAGATGAAAGGCAGCATAACTAGATATTCCTTGGCTTTGGCGGATTCGTACTTGTTGATCTCCACAACAATTGCAAACCATGATGTGCAAACCATGATGCTCCTCTTCCGCTACCGTCCTCTTCTACCTTCGTGGAGATATCGCCCGAAGAAGTTACATCGTCTCTCACGTCAACACTGGTCTGAAGAAGTACCCGATTGGGCGAAGAAAAAGATCAACTTTCGTATTCCCAGAGAACAGGAGGTAAAGGAGTTGGAGGCAAACTTTCCGCATGAAGCGATCGCTGAGGAATGCTCATATGTGATACCTGACATTAGTGAGAAGCTTGAGTACAATCGAGGTTATTCAGCTACTGCTGAAGTTGTGTAGTACTACCTAGGTTAAGACGTCTAACAATAATAGATAACACATCTCCTCTAATCCCAGTATTGTAAATTCCGTTGAGTTTTCCATCCGAGATAATGATGGTGGACATTGTCATCTTTTGATAAGTGGATGAGCTCAAAGTATTGTAGAGTGTTATTAGATGCATAGGTGGTGGAAGGGGAACCTGGCCCACGTCTTTGCTGTACTACCTACTACCCAATCATGAATTTTGAAATAGGTTGGCTGCTGAACAACATGTCCGTTGACAACACAGTGACCCCTCTTGCTTACTATGTACATAAAAGTAGTGTCCCACTCAGACGTTCAAAATTCTGTTATTGTAGCCGTTCATCTCCCTCTACAAGAGGACATGAGCGCAATGAGACACGAATTGAGTACCGTACTTTGCACAATCTACCGGCTCTCGCTAAAATACTATATATCAGTCGGTCGGTCACTGCGAGATAGAAATACACCCTAAGTACTTATGGAAGCGGGTTCTATTGGACCATATCTCTAAAATCAAAAGCGAGCTCTCATCACTACATATTGCATAAGGCCCATTATATCGATTGTGCCAACAGAAAGCAGCTCATCAGGCAGTACCATTACCATGAGATCTAGGAATCCGTATAGAAAGGGTTCCAGAAACAGCAAGGATAAGGAGAAGGCAAAGGGTGTCGCCACTTTAACCATTCCGATCGAAATGGTAGGCAGCACAACTCTATGTTCCTTGGCTTTTGCAGCCATGACAACATGGTCTGCCTTCATGCTAATCTCCGCGGCGATTGCAAGACATGGTGCTCCTCCTCCTCCATCCTCCACCTTCTTCGAAGTATCACCCATCGACGTTACATTTACATCTTCGTCATCGTACGAAGAACATTGGCCAGGCATCAAAGTACCCAAATGGGCGAAGAAAAAGATCGACTATCGTATTCCCAAAGAAAAGGAGATATGTTTTGCTCATGTCGGGTAAGATTGTATGAACACATTTGAATAATAATGTCTACAACGTATATATGTATATGCCTCTGACATCTCTTCCACAAATCTCTCAGCAAGACAGGAGGATCTACGCTGGGATGCAGCCTTGGATTCATGCTGCACTGTGGTGATGGGGACGACGCCGCTGTCCAGAACCAAAAAGAGAACGAGAATCATTCCTCCTCAAGCTTGCTGGCAAAACTTACTACTCATACCTTTCATAAGGATGTCTACAATTGCGATGATGACGCCGGATACTTCCTATTTGTCATCCGAGATCCTATAGCTCGAGCTCTGTCCGCCTTCAACTACAACAAGCCTGATGAAGACGATTTTCTACATAATTCAAAATGGGCCAATCTAAAGGCTCACTTCTACTCTGACTGCCCCTTTTATCACATGGAAGACTTCGTTCAAAATGGTCTTCGAGAAGCAGGTGATTCACCTGATAGATGTAAGAAGCTGGCAATCGAGACACTGCAAGGAATCGATCGGGATAAGAACCAAAGTCCAAGTCACTGGTATTTTAACTATCAGTATTACTATGAGGCTATTCCGTCTGATTCGAAGATGCTCACAATTCGCAATGAGTACGTGGTGGAAGATATTCGGAGCATAGAGAACTTATTCCAATGTCATGAACAGGAGAGACTCGCATTGGCAACATCAGCGAATATATACAGGTCAGATGAGGATGATCTATACCTTAGCGATGAATCAATCTCCATTCTCTGCCAAGCTCTATGTAACGAGATACAAATCTACAAGAAGATTCTCCATCAAGCTTTGAACCTGTCGCAAGATCAGCTTCAAGTGTCTTTGATGGAGCTGGAGGCGAAGTGTCCGCATGAGGCTATCGCTGAGGGGTGTTTGAATGTGATACCGGATATTAGTGAAAAGCTTGAAGACAATAGAGGTTATTGAGCTACTGTCGATTGTGTAGTAGTGGTACTAGGTTTAGGTGGCTAAGAAATAATTCCTACCTCTTTCAAGCAAATGCTCTGATTACTTCTTTAACTACTTCAATATTTGTGCTCAATGAACAAACAAATGTCTTAGGAACAAGCCGCAATTTGTCAACTCGGTATGAAATTTGGTAGAGATATTCTGATTCTGTGACTACACTCGACGCTTTACAACGCAACGCTTTTTTGTCCCTCCCTCTATCTATGTATGTCCAACGAAAAGGGGGTGCGATCTGGGAAATAGAGCTACTTCTGTAGTAATATTCGTTATCACTTCGCATAGATAATGTCGCCCCTTGCGGGCCCACCTGACGTACTTTAAAATTTCTGTTACATATATGTCTCAACGAAGTCTTCTGCAGGATCTTTGGCTGGGTGATAATGACAGGAACCGTAAGTAGGCATGCATCTGCCTCTAGAGAGAGAGGTACATAAATCCTTGATCGACGATGAGTTGCAAATGCCTCCCCCAAGATCGATGTCTTGTGACTTGTGACTGGAATGTCCAAAAAGTGATTACCGTTTTATTTCGATCTCACAAAATTGGCACCAAAATAAACGCCACGCGAGCATAGGTAACACCTACCATATCTACAACCGAATGCCCTTTTGACTTGGCAAAGATCGATCACTCCTACATTGTTGCTTATTGACTATTGTAACTTACATCTTTTGTTGAACCTCACGTGTAATGCTGTCTTCCTAATCTTTGGTATGATAGCAGACGAATGATATCATGAGTTGGATGAATATCAAATTGCTCCTCATTTTATCCCTATCTGAAATAACATGCTATGCGTTTACGGGTCGCTCTCTCCTACAAAGGATTGAAAATACTCAGGCCACACTTGCGGTTGAAGTTGGCCGGATTCCTGGCACAGCTATGCCTGCAGAGTGGGCGGCAAGTGGAGCAAAGTTGGGCTTTACATTAGAAGTTGGTTTTACAGATAACGCTGAACAGATCACAAAAGAAATGTTAGGTGGAGATGCGTTGATGGGCAACAAGCTGCAAACAGTCATTCCGCTCAAGCAGCCATCCTTTATCAGCTTATCAGGCTCGGAATTCATCGATGTTGAGCCTGGAGCTTATGGTTGCCAAATGCAAAACAGAGAAAGTGACCTACACGCACTAAGATGGTATTTAAACTTTCCCAATGGAGCAAAGAGGAATGACGTTGAGCTTCCAGCTGAACGTATATACTTTCTTTGCAGGTGTTGGTTGCCATCCTCTACCGGTGAAGGCATGCTTGCTCTAGAAAATGCAAGGAAGGAGAAGAAACAGGTACTGTCGGCTATTGAGCTTACAAATGCAAGATTGAATAAGATACGAAGCTCTCCAGCTGCAGGTAATTTGCTTGGAGATATAGTACAAAATGCATTCAACTTTCGACACATTGTCAAATTGGTGGAAAGAAAGAAGAAATTACAATCACGGCTGAATGAATTGGAGAAATCATATCCGTTGGATTCGGACAAGATAATGGCAGGGCCAAATGGTATATCTTATGCAAAAAATGGTGTGATAGCTGTTAAGAGACAATCAAAATATCTGTGGGTTGGCCGGTTCAAGTTTACTGATATGTTCTGAGCATTCTACTCCTACCATTCCCATGCTATCCTGCTCAAGCTAATCAAAGGACATTGCCATTTCACTCTTCCCCGTCTCCAAAAGGAATAGGCTGCTTCGCCTGCTCCTTCAAAAACTTGTGCTCATGATCTGATGCAAACCTCTGTTGAAGTTATGAAAAGCTACCGAAGTTGAAACATATGAAAATGACTGACTTGATCTACTTTTATTTGCTGTACATAATCCAACATATGCTCTCAAATAACCTAACCATAGATATTGTACCATCCCAAGAGTTAGATCTCTACCATCCGTTTTCGAAAGGTGATTGGACTTCTGATGCCAAGCGACAATTTACTTCTGGTTTGGATTGGCTTTCCTGACGATTTCGTCCGATAATATTTTCTAGTTTCCTGACTAGGTGTTACGGAAGGGGATGTGCGTTGCCGATTCCTCATTTCAGAATTCTTGATTGCGGCTAGAGCTTCCTGCAACTGTAGTTGCGCTACCTTTGAGCTGTGCGCGTACGTCAAGCTTACCTGCGGTACAGTCTCCTGACGACTTCCAGCGTCGTGCTGAGTCATCGATGATGCCTCGGACGAACTAGAGATTGTTACAGTTGCTGTAGGGACCGATGAGTCGAAGGATCTCTTGGATGATGATTCGAAGTTCCAAACCGTGACGTGCCTATTTGCCGACAAGATGCCTTTGTCAAGGTATGATAAGCCTTTCGTAGATTGAAGCGGGCACTGCGTGAGATTAGAAGACGACACAGAGACGACAGTCGCGGGTATATTGCTGTAAATCATTCGAAGATCAGCGACTCCACACCGTCCACGAAGTGTCCGTAGCCGATCAAAATTGCTCGTCGTTTCAATGACAATGATGATCAAGTGCTGAAAGTTATGTGTATCACACAGCGATGACTGAATCATTTGTTTACCTTCGAAGAGGAAATCGTTCATCGTCCCACGGAAGCCCAAATATCTGTGCGCAGACGACAAGTTGCCAAGACCATCTCGACGACCAACCCATGATTTGTCCAGCTTCTCGTCAATAGAAACGACTGTCCAGCCGTTCTTGATAGCGGCCGCAAGAGCAGTCCTAGGAGAACCGTCATCGCCTAGGACAAGGCAGAGGACAGAGGACGGATCAACATCGCCTGTTACAAAAGCCGATGACGAGAATGAGCCATTACTCATGGCGGCGTTGATGGATGCAAGTGACGATGAGATTTGCGTGCTTGAGTTGAAATGGTACTCCAACGCAGGGCATTGTGAGACGAGCCCCATGAACTCTTCGACGTATTTGTATTTCATTGTGTTGATAGTAGGATAATGAATTCTGCTGTGCTGCATTTTTTTATATCAAGGCAGAGGAAACAATGGAAGTCGAAGTAGTCCAACCGTTCTGAGCTGTGTCAAACAACTTTTGCCACTGCTATTCTCCAAAACTGCTTGGTAATAAAGAACAGCCCAACCCGAACCCTGCAGGAAGTGGGCTACAGATCATACGAAAGGTCTGAACGTTCTCAGATGAATTACATGGTCCCAAGCTAGAGTTGTGGCTCTTCTGCCCTTGCCAAATTTGTCAAGCAAAAACCTGAACGTTCAACCAAAGTGATGCGTTACTTACTTACTTAGACATGTGAGTTCCCTTGAACATTCCATTGTGACGTGGCTATTTCATTTTATTTATTTGTATAATGTGAACACTGTTTGAGTACCGGATTTGTATCTTCTTCAACTCTCACATTCACCTCAGCGCACTTCACTTTGTTCATAGGTAGGTATGTACATAGTTTCAAATTTTTGAGGAGCACATAATCACCCCCATAAGATCTCAAGTATCTCTTCACCTACCTAATCTAATGATGCCATTGTAATCATGCTCCATAAGGTTAGCTGAAAAATTGTATCATGTATATTTCACACGCTCAACCACATCATTTCGATGTGATCGCTTCATCTGAGCCGACAAGTGATACAGTCGAAGTATCGCCATCAAAGTCATTCGATGATGATAACATGGTCATGCATCCAGCCAAGCAGCATTCACACCGCTCCTACAGCTTCGGGCGGTATTTCAAATCGACACGATACAAGGGTTTGAAGATGGCGCAGCTACTGTGTGCTGTTTACATCCTCGTGATGACTTTTCGATACTATCCAAATGGTCTCATCGACCCTTCTGCTCCTCTCGGCCAGTGGCGCATTGTTGACGTATGGAACCCAGAGAATACAGCAGCAGGAGTGATCCAATTGGAGGGGGATCCGCTTGGTCCCAAACGGGCAGTCGTCGCCAAAGATAGAATCTCATTAGTATGCTTGGCCATCTCGCGCATCTCGGCTTTCACCATGTATCCTTGCATCTTCCTAGTATTCATGACGAAGTGCAAGGCCACAATCAACTTTTTAATGACAACACCGTTTTCTTTGTACATGGTACATGATCAGCATGAGCTTCACTCGTTCTGTGGAAAGTTTCTAGCGATTGATGTTTGGGTACACACTTTCTTCCACTGCCTGCGTTGGGGAGTACAAGGTAACATTGACTTGTTGTGGACTAACATTACTGGAATTACGGGACTCGTTGCTTTATTAGCATGCGTGCTGGTATGTCTCCCAATGATGGTGCAGAAGTTGATGCAGTTGATGTCATACGAGGTGCGCAAGTTCTTGCACATTACCTTCTTTTACATATTTGCAGTGGCAATGTGCTACCACAACAAGACTAGCGCTTGGCCCAACGGAGGATATAACCAGGTGATGCTAGGCTTTTGTATCGTTTACTACACCCTTGACGCTGTCTACGTAATTTTCTTCATGACGGAAATGATCGAGAAGACAGTATTTAATGTCTTGCCGAGCGGAGTTCAAATGACATTGGCAGTCTCTGATAACTTCCAAAAGGCGCACGCTCAAGGGGGATATGGCTACGTTTGCCTTCCATGGGTCAGCAAGAATCAGTGGCATGCCTTTTCACTGTTTGAGCATCCTTCAAATCCTAATTTGAGGCAAGTTTTCATGCTCAATGTAGGCAATTGGACGAAAGAAGTCCACGCACAACTGCAGAGAAACACCGTGAGACCTGCTTGGATTCAAGGACCCTTTGTAAGTCCTTACAATAATGCATTAGCTTTCGATAATACGATATGCGTGGCGACTGGCATTGGGATCACTCCTGCTCTGTCAGTGATTAGAGCTCATAGGGAGAGCCGTCGGATTAATCTCATCTGGGCGTGCAGGGATGTTGCCAGTAAGTAGAGCTCTGTTGGTCATTTTTTTTGGATTGCTGCAAGCAACCATCGGGATAAACTCATTCGTCATCATCTTTCTCATCTTCATCTGCTATTGTAAAGTGCTTGAGTTTTTCATGGATCATCTATGGTTGAATAATGATGGGTGGATTCTTATCTTCTACACCGGGAAGGAGGCACTCAGCCCCGCCGTTGAGAATGCCAAGCTGAATTCTAACATCAAACTGATTAAGAGCCGGCCTGACTTCGATATGATCATTCCCAATATCATTTTTGGAATCGAAACAGGCAAGGGAGTGCCGGAAGCAGCTGTTCCAAGTGAGAAGCTACAGGCGCGTGGAATGATAGCGAAAAAGGTATGGGAGCTGGAAAGTGAAGGTCTGTTAGAAGATGAGATCATCGAAGAGCTAACCTTCTTGGCACATGAAAAAGGCTTTCTACTGAGCAGTCTTGTCGATGAAAGGGCCGATGATAGGAACAAGAATTTGTTACAAGTGATCAAAGACCAGTTCGCAGTATACGGCAATTCTGCTAGAAACGGTAATTACATTCCTCCTGAATTGTCTTCTGCTTCCCAGAGCTATCAAGGGTTGCACAAAAGGCACCAGCACCACAATAATTCCAAATCGAAACGCTACAAACGCAGTACCTCTGTGGCAATTCAATCTCGTCCATGGGAGAAGCAAGGAGGAGCAGAAGAATTTGTTTCTGCACTTGATAAGAAACGAGTATTAAATACATGGGGATTGTTGTATTGTGGAGGTAGCAAAAGTGTGGAGAGTAAGCTGCGAAAAATCTCGAACAAGTACGATCTAGAGCTTCATACAGAAACATTTGCTTGGTGAGAACAGACGACGGAACGTGTTGCCAGGCGGGTAGGGATAGTTGAGAGAGCTGCTTTGCTGAATGCTACTATTTCAATGACAATTAATTACATAATAGGAAACAATCTACAATAAATAAATGCCGTCGAGATGAGTTCTTGCACCTGATAGATCTCATTCAATCAAGTGAGAAGATAGCCTCGAGGAGTTGGCGCATGCGGGCTAAATACCCGAAGACTCGTCTTTCCTTATTCATTATATAAGCTTCCACGGTGGAAATGGCGCGCCCGGATTGCACAGATTTGGGTTTGAC
>JALLBC010001084.1:0-10629 GCA_036939775.1 Skeletonema grethae | reverse complement strand
TACCGCTTATGCTGAAGAGATCCCGGGCAGCAAAGCATAGCATTGGCACATATTTGCACCCAGGACCACCGACAAAAGATCTCCACTCAGCAATAGCAGCAAATAACTTCTGGTAGGTAATTTTTTTATCTGAAAATAGTACCACAGGATCTTCACTTGTCGCAACTTTGAGAACCCGAAGCAGAATATAAAACAATCCAAGAACACAACACATAATATAGCAACATGAGCTCACCAAGCCCAACAACGCCGCCATTTTGTCCCGACCTGAAAAAAGCAAATGTTTGCTTTTGGATCGCCTTGTGTGCATTTATTGGAACGATGATTATGCTTCGCATGTGGATCGCCTTGTATTCATTTTTTGGAACGATGGTTATTATATATGCAATGAGTATCTGTTGTACATATTTTGCCCCTGATGCTGAAGAGATCCCGGGCAGCAACGCTTAATATTGGCACATATTTGCACCAAGAACCACCGACACAAACTCTCAACTTGAACTTAACAATAGCAGCTACTAACTTTTGGTAGCTAATTTTATCTGAACATATTACCACAGGATCTTCACTTGTCGCAATTCTTTGAGAACCCGAAGCAGAATAAAAAACAATCCAACAACACAACACATAATATTATAGCAACATGAGCTTCTTATCGCTTAGCATGTGGAGCGCCTTGTGTGCATTTGTTGGAACGATGATTATAATGTATTCAGCTATCGCAGTATTGCGATTGTGGGGGGTACTGACTACTCCAGAGCCTCCTTCACCAGAATCTCTAGTGTAAGTTGTTTCGAAAGTTATGTAGGAGTAATTCATCATCTGTAACGCTAATAAACTTATACCATCCATCTCAAACACACAGAGCGGCGCTATCTGACGAGGATAAGGAAAAGATTGAGAAGCTGAGATCATCTGCTATACTCAGGCATTTGAATAAGTATACTACGGTGAGTGCTTCTGTTGGTAGTCACAAAATTGATATAGTCATGATGATTATTCATCTTCCTCATTCGGCATACTTTGATAATTCTATCAGACGTTGGACAAGCATAACATGACGCCATTGGTTTCGACTGAAGAATCAACCACAACTTCTTCTATGTCGACCAAAAACTCCGAAACTGAAAGCGAAGAAGAACAAAAACAGATGGTAGATGTAGAAGAAGGCACAATACATGATGAAAAGACACAATATTCTCATATAAGCGTCCCACTACCAGGACAACAAAACTGCAATGGAAATTTTACTGAAAGAACAAGCAATGCAAATACAACTGAAACAACAAGTTTGAATGACATTCCAGAGACAAGAAATGTACCCAACCTTTGCGTTATCTGCCATGAAGAATATAAGATGGCTGACAAAGTATGCTGGGCATCCAGTAGTGAGTGTACACACGTCTTTCACGAAGAATGTATTGTCCGTTGGCTGACTAGATTGGGATGGATAAAGTTGAAAGAACAACAGGAACTAGAGAATATGAATGACAAAGACAAGTGTTTGAATTATGACTTGGATTGCCCCATGTGCAGAGGAAAGTTTATTTGCAAGAATCATTTGAGCAAGAATACAGCTGTGGTAGTAGCTGCTGGTACGGGAGAAGAAAGCGTGTGATATTGAAAGCGTTTCACTCTCATTTTCGATAGTCAAAGCGTTTCACTCTAATAATGTAATGTATATTGTATATACACAAACAAGAGTCGAAAACCTCATGAAAAACTAGATCCATTACTTGATATGTACTTCAATTGAAGACAAGACCTATTGCAGCTCATAACAAGAACCACCCTAATCGAGACACATCAAACTCTCCCGAGTATCAACCCCAGTCACCGGATTCGTCCCCTTCGCCGTAGGATGCTCACATAAATACTTCTTCTGATCTTTCCTCAACTGCGTATCACTCCAATCCGATCCCTCAATATCCTTCACACCCTCAAACAACGTCGCTCCACTGACATACATTTCACGCATCACCGCATTCTTCAAATTTGCGCGGGCCAGTTGTGCCATTTCCAAATTACACAGTGACATATCGGCATCCTCAAAGTCCGATCCGTCAATTGTTGCATCGAAGAAACTTGCTCCTACCAAGTTCGCTCCACGAAAGTCGGAATCTCGGACGATACTCTGTTGGAATGCGACACCCTTTAGATTTTGTCCTTTAAAGTCGGATCTGTCGAGGTTGACACCTCGTGTGATTGCGATGGTACGGCCACTTTGGAGAGTTGAAGCACCGCCTGTGGTGATTTTACTGTTTGCGGCGATACTGGCTCCCTTGTCATCGGCAAATGCAGATTGTGGCAGTGTGGTTAGGAGAGGGGTTGTTAGGAGTGTGAAGGAGAGGAGAGTTGTGGCTGCTGCAGAGAAGCGATCTTGGATGGATGATGATGATGTGGCATGTAATTCAACTTGTGTTCTTGAGTTTAGAGTTGAGGAGGAGAGGCCACTTGGTGAGAATGCGGCAGCGCCTCCGCACACTGCTGAAGCAACAAAGGCTGTTCGGAAGGAGACCATTCTGTATACTATTACGTTGTATTGAATAGCTATCTATGCTATCGATTACTTATGATCGTCATGGTTTTTAGTTTCCCCCGCTGACGCCACTTCAAGGGTATTTATCAGTATTTTTGGATATAAATGATAGCCGCGGATAGTGTGACAGGAGGCAATGCAACTGTGAAAGATCGAACACACTCGAAGCAAACAACCATGGAAATTGACGCCCCAACAACCTCCACCAAGACAGGCTCATCAGCCGATGCCACAACCGCCGCCGCCGTAGCAGCAGCAGCAGGCGACAAATCCATCAAAATCCACCCCCTCGCAATCATCGGAATCTCCGATCATCACACCCGCGTCATCACCGGCGGATCCGCCCTCCCACCCTCCGCTCCCATCGTAGGACTCCTCTTTGGCAATCAGGATGCTCATAGTATATCCATCGTTGATGCCGAAGAGATGGAATATCCGGATAAGGGGTTAGGGACGGCAGAAGATTCACCCCATCGTCAAAATATTATACGCAAAATTGAGCTTTATCAAAAAGTATTTCCTCGACACCAGGTGGTTGGATGGTATCGAGTGCACACTGACAACACTAGTGAAGCAATGACTGACGCTTCTTTGGTGGATATTGTCCCCACGGATGATGACTTGCGTATGAACCAAGAAGAAATGGCACAGTATTGCGGCGAGGGCGTGGAAAGTCCATTATTTGTCTTGATGAATGCTGTGTCTCCTCAATACACTGGTGTCTCCACTTCAGAGGATGATACCAAACCTTCTGCTGCTGCGGGTAGTTCACTGGATGATACATTGCCCCTGACTGTCTATGAAACTCTAGTTTCGGAGGGAGGCGGTGGATCGGCATTTGTCAATGCGACATTTGAGTTGGAAACGCAGGAACCGGAACGGATTGCTGTGGAGAGAGTGTTTCAGACACAGCCGTCGAATGCTGCTGGTTCTGCGGCACAGCAGAAGGAAAAGGAGGAATCATCTTCTGCGAATAAGGACAATAAGAAGCTGGGAGGCAATAAACGTGATGACAAGAAGGGTTTCCAACCTACCTTTGCACGTGGACCGTCCGAGTTGGAAATGCAACTTGACTCTCTTCAATCTAGTATCCGATCCATGAATGTTCGTATTGCGGTACTATTGGAATTCCTTCAAAAGGTGGAGAAGGGCGAACTGCCTCCCGACAATGCTCTCTTGCGTAGCATTGATGGTTTGTTGCAGCAATTGCCTCTTGTACTTGCTGCCCTGAAAGAAGGAACGCAAACGCAACCAATTGTGGAATTAGAAAATGATTATACAGACACGATGCTCTTGTCCTATCTGGCGGCTGTGGCAAAGACTGCCAAGTCGGTTCATGTCTATTCGGAAAAGTTTCGAGGTGCGTTTGAGAGTGGAAAGAGTGATCCACGAAGGACCATGTATTGAGAGTCTAAATGGAGATTGCTCTAGAATCCAAAACCTAAAGTCATAATAACCAGTACAGTTCATAAATTATTTATTGCGCTCTATTACATTACAAAAAACATCATACGTTTCAGTGACTAGAAGTACCTACTTAATCACAAGCCATCCACATGTTCCTGATGGCATCGTCGTCAATATCGACTTCTGTGGCTGAACGATAGTGACAATGGTACGAAGGAATCGGAAGCGACAGTTGTCCTATCGACGGCAAAGAGGTAATTTGTTCCAACACATCTGAAGCACTAGTCACTGCTGACGGACAAGGAACTTGGGTGACCGTAGCCGAAGAGATGATTTGTGCGATATCAACTTCCTTTGCTGCAGCTGTTGAGGAGAGTACTTGGCTTGGTGGCAAGGTATTGCATCGGCTTGTCCGCTTCTTGTCATTCGTGACCTTGGCTCCATGTGGCTGGGTCGATAACTCATCTGTACCATAGTTGATGTCATCCTTCCTCTTGCGGTAAAGAGCCTTCTTGTAAGCCTGCATCAAGATATCTGATACCTCGGCGCAAAATAGTTTCACCTCGCCATCAGCGTTATGCCAAGATGTGGCCACTCTCTTGGAGAGATCTGCTTGCAAAAGAAGGAGATAGAAATGATCAATACACTGGAATGCGTTGGAGCGGGGAAGGAGCAGGCAACAGATACTTACCACTGAAACTAATCTTGCCGTGGCTCTTCCGATGTTTCCTCTTCTTGCGTTGAGCCTTCCCTGGGACATACCAGTCATTGGAGAGGATAATCTCTTGGTACTTTTGAGGCAGCATGGGTATGACATCATCATCAGCTTGATCGAATGCAGTGTCAACGGAAGGTGTCACGTCAAGAATACTTTGGAGTATGAACTCTCGTTCGAGCTGGAAAAAGACGTTATACGCCGTATACGGTCGATACTGAGCTGATGTTAGTAACTTCTTGACGTTCGTCATGATCGGTATTGGTAAACTGTATGGTGGCTGAAAGGAGGAGGAAAAGCTGTGAAATTCCAGCGTTGTCTTTGCTTGCTGTCTATTCGACGTTTCGTGTTTGTGTGTGAAGCAGAGTTGTATGGACGATGATGTTGTGAGCTGTTCTCTCTTGACCCCGGCTAATCGTAACGTATGATACTTTGGGGGCATCAACGAATAGAGGAGTTCTTTTATTTATGTCTATGCAGCTTGACCTTTTGTTTGAAGTCTTTTCAATGAAACATCAAGGGCATCGGTAAAGTTGTGTCGACTTTGCTGGTGAAAGTAGTCTTTGAATACCTTGTTGAAGATTCTTACAACTTTCAAAGGAACTTGGCTGGACAAAAGTGAAGCGAAAGTTTATAAACTTCAAGCTGTCCACCATGCAGTATTGTATGATGTAGGAGTACATAAGTACCTAATGACTACTTGATGATATGATTGCCGATCTGAAAGTTAGTAGTTCCTCAAGCAGTCGTGACTGTTTTACACATTCTCTAGAGCGAATGAAACACAGCACAGCCAGAGCCATGCAGTTTTACAGAACCGAACGGTTCCCAGGTTTACGTGGGGGGAACGTTGGAATCATTTGTTGAACACGAAGAACTGTGACTCGCCGTTTTGCAATGGACAGGCACGGCCACATTAGAACTGCTCAGACGGATCGATAGCGCAAGTAGAAGTATTGTACATAATGCTACAACGTCGTAGCTGATCTGAGAGGTCCAAATTGAGCTGGCCGGCAGCACCACATCCTACCATATCATATCTATCAACGTCAATATGCGATTGAGCCGCTTCTAGTGGCCCATTATACTTGGTGGCGATACTAAACAAGCACATTAGCACTGCGCAGACAGATAGCGCTAGTCGCTAGTAGAATAGTAATGCTACAACGTCGTACCTGATCTAAGAGGTACAGCAATTTGGTGGCCGATGATTCTGTGCAATTTTTATGTGACGGATGATATTGGTACTCCTGAGAGGGTGCGATCTGGGAAATAGAGCTACTTCTGTAGGGATATTCGTTATCAAAGCATAGATAATGTCGCCCATTGCGGGCCCACCTGACGTACTTTAAAATTTCTGTTATATTTATGGTACTCCTGATGAGAAGATGAATCTTGATTTGGGCTGAAAGACTCCACTTTTCAATCGGCAGAGGTTGTTTCAATGATGGCGTGAACCCTCTTTGCTATGGTGGTCGTCGCAAGAACTTTAGACAATGCTTTGGTGGAATAATATGTAGCGATGTCGTCGGTCTAAGACCACCTGAGGGCGCCGCTTCACAGAGAGGCTATCGGAGAGGGAGTTACTGCAATGGGGCGTCTCTCTAGAGATTTATGGTAGTAGGATAGGAATAGATAGATTATTTTATTTACTACAATACTCTCTAGATAACGCTGGCGGGAATAGGTTGTTGATGTCGTATGCTAGCTATGGTACGGCACGGGTACAATAGGTACCCGGATCTATCTATCTATCTACCGGGTACTATGTAGGTAGGTACCTCTACATAGAAGTAGGTACATAGGGGTCGAGGCCCGACCGGCGAACTGAAACAACTTCTTGTCAGCCGAAAAGCTCCGTTCAAACACGAACATTCTGTCCGTGCATGAGTACAAAAATGCATTTGGTAGGTCTTGAGTCCAGTAAGTATGAGACACATCCAGAGACACAGCCTAACGGGTTCTCATATTAGTCCTACCGCTTTGTTACTTGTGCTGCGAATTTGTGAATTGTACTTACAATAGCACTCCCGCTTTGTTACTTGTGCTGCGAATGTGAGAATTGTTCTTTCATTAGCCCTCCCGCTTTGTTACTTGTGCTGCGAATGTGTGAATTGAGGAATCTCTGAAGAAAGAGTGAGTGCCAGGAAGGTGTCTTATGCAGCAACAATTAAAAAAATAACGCACAGAGGAGCATTATGTGGTTAGGCCTGACATGTGCATACATTCATCAGGTGAACTCTCGCGAGATCCCGCTTAGCCTCCTGGCATAATATTATGTTGTACAGAATAGGTAAAGACGCTCAGGTATTGTACCCTGCCAACCGCGACCACAATAATATGGTACACCCAGATCGATCTCTCATAATTTTCACAACCACGACTTTGAAATCAGTTCTTCTTCATAACAACGTACTTCCTTTCTCCACTGCCTAAGACGAACATCATGAACACCGCTGACTCTGTCGAGTCTACCAACTTCGTCGTCAAGCCTACGCACACTGATGTGCTTTTGGGCAGGGGTGTCGGCACAAATCGTCATACTGGAAACACTAATTTTAGACACATTGTCAGTAAATATGTGGTAAGTTACCGACTTGTGTGTTGCTCATGGCTTGGCTTGGTCGTTGGCTCGACGCCTTCTTGCTGACTTAGACTATTGCAATCAACGTACATCTCTAATGCATCTATTTCGTCTTAACATCACTGAAACTACGCATCAAAGAGAGAATATGTTACGAGCACCAAGACAGAGAAGATTTCGATCACAAGAGGCATTGTTGATCGCGTACAAACGCAGCTCAACCCACCTGGTAGATTTCTTGAAAAGGATCAACATAGTGGAATGTGGAAAGAAGTCGACATCAAACGAGCCCACGAGAAAACTGCACAAGCCTTACGAGATGGAGCGGCTCCACTACGCAAGAGGCTTTCTGATGAAATTACTTCAGATCCGCTCTTCCTCCTCGATGTCTTCAATAGTAATAGTGATGCAAAGAGACCATGTAAGAAATCTCGCACATCAGCATCTGCTAATGCTAAGCGTCCTCTTCAACCCACAAAGGAAAAGAAGGTGCAACTGCAGACCAAATCCACGAGGGGTGTAACTCCACCTCCAACCTCTTCATCAGCCACACTTGACCAGTGGTTATCAGCTCTCGACGTACCATTGATCAGTCCAAGTCAAAACCCAGTATCTTCGATCAACGAATTTGACTTGCCATTTCAGCTCGTAGATTTTCAAAGATATGCAGTTTCAATCGACGTGGTTGAGATGGCGGATGATGAAATCCTTCAACTTTGGGATGCAAGCTAACAAGGACTGAAATCATGCTAGAAACATGACAACAGTAGTTATATAAGATATGTCGAAAATTATATGTGTGAAAGAAATAGCTCTCATTTTACAATTGTGGACGCGTATTACTTTACTGCGAACAAAAATGGTTTGACCTGAATATACACAACATTACATCATATCATTCTTCACACGATAATGACTTTGCACCAAGCCATTGGAGTATGATTTAGTCGATACATGTTCCAGTAACAGCCGTTGCATCTCCAAGAATAAAGGTATTCCCTCTCCTAGCAGCAGTGGGACTCTCGTCAAAAATAAGTCATCGATGCAACCCTGCGATAGAAAGTGTTTTATAGTTGTACCACCGTCTACGTAGACGTGCCGAAATCCTTTTTGTTGCGCTGTTTTCAACAGTTCACGTGGTTCTCCTGCGACTGCAGCTACGTTGTTCGACCTTATCTTTGGGATATTAACTGAAGATGGATTTCTACTCCATACCCAAACTTGCCTATCACCGTATGGCCACAAATTTTCACCGAACGAAATGACTTGATCAAACGTTTTACGCCCCATGATCAACAGATCGATTGAATTAAGAAAGTCAGCGAATCCCATGTCACCATCTATGCCCGATGCAGATGATTGGTACTGCTCAAGGAAATCGACAGACCCATCCTTTTCTGCTATGTACCCATCAACTGTTGTGGCAATGTAGACGGATGCCTTCGTTTTCACCTTCTCCATGGAAGGTATATAAGAAAGAGCAGCCTGTGAAGAAGAATATACCAACAGCTGTCGTCTCGTGATGCTATCAAGCGACAAGCAATGTCTGTATATTCTAATGCAATAAAGCAAAGAATCGAATTTTTACAACGTTGATCAGTTGTGATTTTGTGGGGGCGGGGCGGGATGTGATTTGGAATTTGAAGATGTTTTGCAGGCCTTCCCGCCAATTTGGTGACACCAAAGATACTCAAAGCATCGAAGTTGCGTGATAGATCATGAAGGTGATGGATGCATGAGAAGTAAAGCATCTGCTCAGACATCAGCGTAAGTAAAACCCGCAGGTGACACCAATCAAATAGCATTGACAGGTCAGGGCTATTGCTAAGTATGAAGAAGAGGAACAATTATTATGATCAGCAGAAGTTACAGTGACATTGAAAAAAGCAACCACCTGAGTAAGAAATCGACGATGGATGTGCACATCATTTCACCGACAGGCTCATTGAGCAGCATACACGAGGAGAAAGCCAAACTTGGTGAGAATCATTGTTGGACATGATGTGTCATAATTACAAGTCATTGAGAGTTCTCACAATCATGCCCCTTCCACTTGCCTTGGTACATATTTCAACAGAAAAATGTACCAATTCAACCTACTTCATCAAGTTGAATGATCCTCCTCGTCTGACTAAATTTGTCCGCCGATTTCACACGATGCTCACTCAAGAAAGAAGCAAGGGAGTTGTAGAGTGGAGACGCGGGCTGCTGGTCCTCTACTCGATGGATAAATTTACCCACGAGCTACTACCGAAGTATTTCAATACTCGTAATTTCAAGACATTCCGTAGGCAGCTCAATTACTATGGCTTCGTCCACGTTAGATCACATGCTACATCAGGATCTAAATCCACAGCTCTCTGGGCAAATCCAGAGCTTGTAAACAGTGGATCAGATTCCATATCCAGTGTCTTGAATTTAAGAAGAGTAGAAGCAAGTGAAGCATCCAAGACTCCTGAGGGCAGGCGTGGTAGGAAGAATGAGGTGGCTAGCTCTATCGAAGTAGATGGACTTGGCATCAGTGTGTCTGGAATATACAATGCTCCTGCTCCTAAGGCATCGCCTGCACTTTTCTCGCCGCCAATTCCAGCGTCGATTACTTGTGCGATTCCTCCGCCTGCACAGGTTGAGCCATGTGCAGTTAATGGGTATGATTCAAGAATCGACGAGGCAGCGGGTCTTCTTGTATCGATATTACACGCCCAACCATGACTCCGCTACTGCTACATATGTGATATTATGCCGTGATAGACTAAAGTTGTTTCTATGTGCTGATTTAATTTCAATTACTTGACTAAAAAAGTAACAAAAGCTACAGATATACCTAGGCTACAATTTACTGTCATTTTATATCCCATCAACCATTCTATTTGCAATTCTTACATCACGAGCAAAGACTTTAAGATTTGCTGCAGCATTTGTAATCTCTTTATCATCACATCTGGATCCCCGCTTCGATTCATACTTATATTCCATTCTGATATTGCAGGACTATCTGACCTTAATAAATCATCAACATCTTCAGAATATCCAACTAATCTGATGTAGTTGCCACTCGTTTTCGTCAAGAACCCATACACACACGCAGCAGCACCACCGATATTGCTGTTTGCATCATATTTGAATGAGTAGTATGGCTCGTAGCTGACAATATGCAATATCGAAGTTCCATTTTCAATCGGTGCATGCACTATCATTGCATCTGAATGATGAAGCTGCTCATTGCGAAAATGAAACCTTTCTCTTTCGCTAACCACTAGAGCAAACTGAGATGGTCTATCTGGCTGTCTGGATAAATCCACTATTTCTCTAGCAAGGTCGTTCATTGTTGAAGTCTCTATCTCTACCACATGATGTAGAGGAGTATCTCTGTAGAGGAGATAT
>JALLBC010001081.1:0-13014 GCA_036939775.1 Skeletonema grethae | reverse complement strand
TCGCCTCAAATTGTGAGGAGAATACCATGTTTCGCGCATCACATCAACCAAAAACATTAGGAGTAGTAAATTCCCACGTGAAAAGAGAAACGGAGGCTTCTCAAATGATTTCATCAGAACATGATCTCTTTCAGAAGGCTTTCAAAGAATAGAAAAGCCGATCACCCTTGGATGTGCCTAGCCTACCTCATGTTTCAATTCAAAGCACCAAGACAAAGTAGCAGTATAGCAGGCAGTCAAAAGTGATTCTAGCTCGACGGAAGTGATAGCCTAAATCAAACTCCTTACCATGAACAGAACGAACAGTCTGCCCTGGGATGAAGATATGCCATCCCTCGTTGACCACGGAGATGGCTCATTCTCAGTAGCATCTTCAGTCTCGAAACAGAGCGAGTTGTTACCTCAAAAACTTCAGTTCAACAACTCGGCTGATTCAACTGATGTATCAACCAATCCAAGTATTACTGGTGATGGCAACCCTGCAGAGCAAGTTGCAGCTGTTAGCACGCAAAAGAAGAAGAAGAAGAAGAAGTCCATGTTTACAAGAATGAAGACTCCTTTTCGTGGAACGAAGACCCAACACCAAAAGGAATATGTCAAGAAGTTGCCTCATCATCAGGCGTCACACACCCTACATGCTCCCGACGATTGGGGTAATGTAGAGTGCTACGTTCTTGACGCACGTGCCATTCGCGTAGAAGAACAAGAGAAAAACAAAAGTCTGCGTCCTGTCGGTTTGGTGTCTGATGATTGCGGTAATGTTGAGTGTCGTGCTCTTGAAAAGGGCTCTGGTCGTATTGAAGAAATGGAGCCAAAAGTAGCGCATCTGGTATCAAAACCCTCAGTGGAGGAGCAGCAGTGCAACATGAAGCAGCTCAGAACGCAGATTTGCATGCAGCCATCTTCTGATACCGCGATGTTTGCTGGTTGCAACAAAGGAACTGTCGACTGTTCCTTCTATGATCAAATCTACGCGCAGCTAATGGGTTCGCCATCCGATCTCAATGAACCAATAGCTTGCATTGGTGAAGAAAATCTCAACCTACCAGATCCAAAAGACATCGTGGATGGAATCAAGAAAGAAGTTCAAGGTGGGCTGAAGCACTTGGATAACACACTAGATTGCGTTGTGAGTAACATCTTTCCAGTGAGAGAAGACATCTCCACAATACAAGGGCTTGCTATTACGCATTCAGAGACAGAAATTGAACTGGAACATTCATTCACGCAAGCTGAAATATAATGGAGATATGCATGGCTAGTGGAGATATTATGTGGTCAAATCTGGTATGTGTTAGATATGACGCTGGATTGCTTATATAAAAGCGTGGAATACACTGTAGATAAAATAGTGAAATAGTGAAAGTGATGCTGTCTTCGTACCTATGTGATCTTGAAGTTGATATCGTCGATACATCATGCTAAGCAATCGAGCGACAGTCGAACTTGATTTCAGCCTCCTCCTCGGGGTTATGAGCTCATTTGTCAGCACCAAGCAACAAATAAAAGCTCGCTGTGCACGCTTACCATCATGACCATGGTAAAGAACTTCAGTATAGAGAGACAAAGCACAACCTATTCCGGTATCATCTATTCATTACTAAGACAATTTTAGCACGTCAGAAAGAGTTAAAACGCTGCCATGAAAGTCAAAGCACTTGCCCGTCCGCAATCAACCACATCACGCTCCTCCCTCCATGATCTCCGCCCAACACACAAGAATCTAAATCCACAATCACATCCCCAAGCTCGTGCTCGCGAATACACCCGCGCAGTCACAGCTGCCAAGTTAGATCGCATGTTTGCCAGCCCGTTTTTGGGCGAGTTGAAGGGCGGACATGTCGATGCGGTGTCATCTCTGGCGATATGTCGGACGAATTTGTGTCCAGTAGTTACGGGAGCTGTGGATGGTACTGTCCGCATATGGGATTTGCAGAATAGGCGTATGGTTGCCTCGTTGGATGGTGCGCATTCTCGGAATGTAAGTGGTATTGTGTTTGGAAACGGCATCGATGGACAGTTTTACAGCTGTGGTGAAGAGGGTATTATCAAGGCTTGGGGTATCTATCCAAAGGGCCAGTACATCACTGCAGATGTTGATGATAGCGACGATGAGGATAAGAAACCAAAAGCAAAAAGGAGAAATTTCAAATCGAGCCAAGATGACGATGCAGAGTCGCCACATGGTCCACTCAATGTTTATCGACTTCCATCATCACGGAACAATTCATATGCCAATGCATTCCATTCGATTGATCACCACTGGTCAGAATCGCAATTTGCCACTGCATCGTCTGATGCAGCTGTTCATCTATGGGACCCAGAACGTTCAACTCCAATCACAACATTCAACAATCTCTGGGGCAGTGATGACACAGTAACTACCGTTAGATACAACCCAGCTGAAAGAGATTTGATTGCTCACTGCAGCAGCGATCGTGGAATAGGATTGCACGACACCCGAACGGCATCGGCATTGCAAAAGACTATCATGGGAATGAAATCAAACTGTTTGGAATGGAATCCAATGGAACCGTACATGTTTGTGGTTGGAAATGAAGATTACAATGCTTACACTTTTGACATGCGAAAACTAAGCCGTCCTACCACAATTTTTAAAGGACATGTCGGCGCAGTCATGAGCGTGGGTTGGAGTCCAACAGGAACTGAGTTCGTCACGGGTAGCTATGATAAAACAATACGAATCTTCTCCACTCGTAAAGAGGGTGGGACTGCCTCACACGGCGGGTATGGATCTAATGGTACCGCGAGGGATATATACCATACAAAGCGAATGCAGCGCATCTTTTGTGTTGGTTATACTCTGGATCACAAGTACATCCTTTCAGGTAGTGATGATACAAATATCCGTATGTGGAAAGCACGCAGCTCTGAAAAGATTGGGCAACTATCTGCTAGGGAGGAATCATCATTACAGTACAGGCAAGCGTTGGTGCAGAAGTATTCACACTTGCCCGAGGTCAAACGCATCCACAAAGCACGCCGTGTGCCCAAGTTTATTAAGAAGGAAACTGAGCAGGCTATGGTACAGAAGGAGAAGAGAAGAAGGAAGGAAACGAACGTTATTAAACATTCGAAGCCAGGAACTCAAAAATTCACAGATGAGAAAGGGAAAGTTGTTGTTAAGACTGTTGATTAATTTAGATTTCATCGCAATATCCAGCTTGTTTGGTTCTACGTCGCTTTGCTTCTCAGACATTGCAGGCTTGGTATATATCAGTACTTATTTTCTCCTTGTCGATCATTGGTGAATCTGTCATGATTCTTTCGGTTAGGGTTCAGGGGCGCCCGTCTGATGTCTTCTCTTTTTCTGTGGAAAAACTAGCTGATTGCAACGAACTTTTGGGTGGAGTTATGTCGAAACTCATGCTGGCTGATGATTTGGATATCATTCATTCGGATTTGCCCATCCCAGCATTCATTTGATCTGTCGTGAGCCAACTCTGCTTGCGGATCTTTTGCTGACCTTACTTATCGTGTTATGTACGGTATCAGAATCTGTCCGGTATCCTGTAGGGCAGGGGGCGTCGCCAACCAATTTGCTCACCAACGCCTGCTCCATCGTCATTATGATGATGATGGAGCACGAAGCAAAAGAAGAGTCAGCTCATAACATCATGCTCGTCAATAAGAGCTGCCGCTAAGCATAAATATCAGCAGTGCATCCTACACCACACTCTTTAAACTTCCCACAAATTGAAATCATGGTAACTGCTAAGTCATCATCGCTCCTCGTGTCGATGGCAGCATCAGCTGCAATATTCTCTCCAGTGACCGCCCTTTTTATTCCGACCATCACGACCACAACATCATCTCAGCAGAAAACATCACTGCGTCATCTTGATAACAAGTCTGTACGCCATTTTCACACGCCTCAAGTACTGTGGGGCGTAGCATCCACAAAATCGCCACGTAGAGGAACTGCTTTGATGTCTTCTCATCAAGAACAGCAGCCATCGTTATTTGATGCGTCAGAATATGATAGTCATGATCATGATGCTGCAGAGAATACATCATCATTCTTTGAAGATGTCGAGAGTGAATTTGATAGCTTGGACGAAACACAACCGACAAACCATGATGACAGTATCGAGTCGACGTCATCGATAACAATGGACTATGGAGATAATGCACTAACCGATGAAGAAGTTCGAATACTCGATGATCGTGAAGAACGTCTTTTCAATTACATCAATAACACGCAAAAGGTAGAAAGTTGTATATTGGTTGGAGTAGAAGACTTATCAGCTCAGCGCAAGGCGAATAAAGCCTTACGGATGCAACAAAGGGAAAGTGGAGATTTAACAACTACACTAGATGACATTAGTTTATCTTGGACGCTGGAAGAATCCATGACAGAAATGAGAGAGCTAATCAAAACTGCTGGATTAAATCTCGGGGGTGAGATCACACAGCGTTTGCAAGAGGTAAATCCAAGAACCTACATTGGAACTGGTAAGGTCAAGGAGGCACAACAATTATTGGATGAAATTAATGACAAGTTGGATCAACGCAATGAGGGGACTTGCTGTACTGTGGTGTTTGATGCAGAATTAACTCCTGGGCAGCAAAAGGCGTTGGAGAATGTGTTTAACAGAAAAGTGATTGACAATGATTTCTTGGGTAGTGATAACGAGGAAGTAGTCAAGGTGGTGGATCGAACTGCCCTCATTTTGGATATATTTGCACAACATGCTAAAACTCGTGAGGGGAAGCTTCAAGTGGATCTGGCCTTGCACGAATATCGTAAACCCCGCCTAACTCGAATGTGGACGCATTTGGAGCGTCAATCTGGAGCAGGAGGAGTCGGATTGCGTGGCCCGGGGGAGACACAGTTGGAGGTGGATAAACGTATTTTACGTGATCGGATTTTGGTATTGAAAGATAAGATTGACAATGTTCAGAAGCAGCGTGATTTACACCGTCGTGGGCGGAAGAAGGGTGGGTTGCCTGTGTTGGCACTTGTAGGATATACGAATGCTGGTAAATCGACATTGTTGAATTGTCTAACTCGGGCTGGAATACTTGCTGAGGACATTTTGTTTGCCACGTTGGATCCCACAACAAGAAGGGTGAAATTGCCCGGTTACAAGACACATCCAGAAGTTCTATTGACTGATACTGTCGGGTTCATTCAGAAATTGCCTACTCAGCTAGTCGCAGCATTTCGCGCAACATTGGAGGAAGTGAAGGAAGCGGATGTACTTGTGCATCTAGTTGATGTTAGTAATCCTTGTTGGAGAAAGCAGGAGGTTTCAGTAACAAATGTGTTGGAAGAGATTGGAGCAGGTGGCAGTAAGTTTAATATTTGTTGTGGGGTATCGTGTTGATTTGGTCTGTGCAACCTGATATTCATATATTGTGATCTTCTTCTGTTCTTGCTTTATCAGAGCCGATTGTCCGTGTATTCAACAAACTAGACTTACTCGATTCAGAAGATGCAGAAATGTTGAAGTACGAAGCAGCTTGTTCTGATGACTTTTCAGTGGCAATATCGAGCTTGACTGGTGAAGGGTTGAGTGATTTTGTAGCTGTGGTTGAGGATGCATTGAGCGATTTGTTAGTTCCTGTAGAATTGGAGTTGCCGTATTCGTGTGGCAATGAAGTCAACTTAATTCACGAGGTGGGGAGTATTGAAGTCATTGACTATAGAGAAAAGGGGACGTATGTGATGGGAAGGGTTCCTCGATCTCTTGCGATGAAGCTAGATAAATACAGCGTTGGCAATGTTGAAGGAGCTGAAGCAAATAGTGAAAATGAGGATGAAATAGATTGGGCAGCTCTCGGCAAAGGTAGGCACGCAAAGAAAGAAGCGTCGTATTAGCAAGCAATCGCAGCTAGTAGGTACAATAGCCTAAGAAATGAAAAGAGTTGCTACAGTAATCTGTTTTTCCTTCGAAGTAGGGAGAATGACTGTTTACGTTGTTTCCTGGCCACTTTTGACATTTTTGTTTCGTTGGTAGACAAGTTGACTCCATCAGCGGGAACACTTTGGGCATCAGTGCTCAATGATGACTGCCAAATAGATACACCCCTCAATTCAGGCCAACCGTCACGGCCGCGAGGATAATTCTTGAGGTGGCATCCACCTTTCTTTTTCGAGAAATCTGGAAATTTACTATCAAGTAAGGGAAGTTCTCCTGACACTTCCTCCAGTTGCAAGTAACATGTCCCTTGATGAATAATTGAGATAGTGATTACGCCACTTGCATTGTATACTTTGTTACATACAAGTTCAATTGCTTCGAGAGTTTCTGACGTCGGAAATAACGCATCACTGTTGCATGCAAACTCAAAGAAGCACGTAGTGGCATCATCCTCTAGCCAGTGCTTGCCTTCTTTACCAAGGTCGGCTTGAGTCATTATCTCATGCAGGTAATCTTCACAGCTAACTGCTTCTTCTTCCATGCGTTTGCATATCAGTGTCGAGTATTGCATCGGTTTGACGAATTTGTTGGATGCTGACAAAGATGAAACATTGCCCACAAATTCCAACTTGTGCTGAGCCAGCCTCATTTCTCTAATCACGCTTGGAATATCTTGTAGACTCTTTATTGCCGGTAAATCTACTCTTCCACTGTAAAACCAAGACCCAAAGCGAAACATTACTTCCCGTTCCTTACAATGGTTCTCTTTAGGCTTGAGGATGTAATAGCTTTGCACATAGCCATCGCTTACCAAAGCTTCAAGGTTTTCAGGATCGTGTATACTTTCGAACTTCGGCAAGATGGAATTATTTGGTAAGGGCAGCTGTGGATCTCTTCTTTGGGCCCTCTTCCATGCGGATAATTTCATCCACGTCGTGTCATTATACATTGCTAGAATTGCTCCTTCTTTACCTCCTGTGAAATAAGCTAACATATCCAAATCCAGAAGATCCAAATCGTCATGCTGCACTGCAGTGTAGAGCACTCCTAAATGCTTTTCCTTTGGAATTTATTCTGCTGCATGCGAAAATGATGTCTCGGAAGAGATTAGAGGTATCGCCGACAAGCTCGTAATAGATCTGCCCAGTGGTGTCAAGCTTCTCGATGTCTGCTGCTACTCTCTCAGACGACAATTCTGAAATGAGGAAATTCTGAGCCGTTTCAAGCTCTTGAAGCGGTCTGATAAAGCTATTAGTTTCGGGGGAATCATTTTCTGAATCACAAGGAAGCAATACAAAATCATTTTGTTGTTGTTGAATCATTGATAGGATTACTGGAATGTCCTCAAAATTTGTATCGAAAGCAAACTGTAGGTCTAAGGCCACCTCCCCATGAAAGCTATGCCTTGACCATGTGTAGAATGTTTCTCTAAAAGCTATTTCCCCGTTACATTCTCTTCTCGAAGTGCTCTTCACAATACAGGTCTCATTACAACAAGCTTCTGTTTTGAAGAAAAGATTACTTTCGCAGGAGATATCGTTGTCGAGGACATCATTCTCATCCTGTCCGAGATCATTCGATGATTCGTGTGCTTGATTCAAGAACCCTTGAAGCTCGTCAAGCTCCGAGTCCAAGCTTTGCTCAAACCTGTCTAATTGGGCGTAAAGACTCCCTTCAGGACTACAGCCAGCTTCCATCAGTTCTTTGGATGGAGCACGGGACGGAGGAACGAGTCGACTTCTTGAGAGAAGTGTCGTCTCTCGGTGGAAATGGGCTTCTCTTCTCTAGCTCTTCTACCTAACATCAACATAATACTGCTGATTTTAATCCAGTAGACTTATTTCGGGAACAACTTCAAAAGGCGGGACACAGCATTATGTGTCTCTGCGGGAGCAAATGACCAGATGATCCAATGGATTGACAACTCTTCAGCTAGACTATCGTACACTTTTTCAAAACGAGTTCTCATCCTACATTACTGCTACATGACCCACCTCTTCTGTCTAAACCATCACAACCTACGCAAATCCTTGCACGTTGCTGTACCTGACATGCTGTTCAAACGATGGATTCAAAACTTCGCTCTCTCCACCACCATCATAATCATCATATACATCATCTCCATTTTTTTCCTTGTCAAACTGTTTTGATCGATCTTTCGGACGATACTTTTTGTATGCGACGGCAAGCGCAGCAATTACTATGCAGTATCCAACTGTAACAAATGAGATGCAAGTTGCTGTGGTACATGTGCCGTGGTATACACCATCATCTATCGGTCCCATTCCACCGTCTTTTGGCAAATCATCTCTTCGGTCGGTAGGTCCTCCGGCAAATGGGATCATACCAAAAGGCCCATCGTCCATTACATGTTCGGTTGTTTCAATGTGAATTGACGGCATCTCAAACATGTCGTCGTCAACGTCGCCAGCAGGACTCATTTTGGGCCTGCAATTGTATGACTCTGCAAAGCCAATGCGATCCTTGGCCAAGTCGTAAAAGAATGCGTGTCCTTGCATGGCGTTGATCCCCAAGAATGAGCCCAACTTGCTATCAAGAGAGATCTTCGCTCGATACGTATTGGTGCTAGGATTATACTCCATATAGTGAGAACTCGGGATAGCAAGCAATCCATCAAATGGATGTTCGGGGTCTCGATCGCCGGCCATGTTTGGGACTGTTCGTGGATTGAATGACTTGTCAATTCCCTCGTGTGCAGCAATCTGAATGATAATCGTGGGCAATGACTCGACCTCCTTTTCCGTCAATATCATCTTCCCAAAGCTAAATTGTTGCCCAACCAATTTCTTCCATTCAGTCATAAACGTGTCCTGTATGCTTTCATCAAAAATCAATAATGGAACACCTGAATCAAGTATCGTCCCACCATTCTTGGCGTTGAATGCATCCTCATCAAAGTTCAATTTCACCACCGACTGACCATCTCGCTGTTGAACAATACTTTGTCCACCACCTTGTCGAAAAAAGATGTTACGAACATGAATTTTGTACCTTGTCTCGCCCGGTTTGGCAATATTCTGAACAAACACTAACGGCGCATCCAATATTTTGGGATTGTATCCCCCCAAAGTCACCACACCAGCTCCACGCATATCCATTCCATTCCTCATTCGATTTTCAAAGCACATACAAAACCGAGGATATTTCAATTTATCTTGAAAAACCATTTGATTCACAAATGATGTTCTTGCCGTAGAAAATCCCATGATACCATCTCTCACCTGTGAGGAATACCATCCCAGCGCCTCAGTTTGACATGCAAATACCAATGGGAAGCCAAATCGCTTTGGAACATCCGTCCCTCCAGCCTCTTGTATTCCCAGTCGTTCCATTTCTACATCGGCACCACCCACATAGATATAATCACGTGCTTCGTATGCAGTCCATGCCGACTTGTCCACCAAGTTGTACCCCCGTGCAATACACTTTTCGCGATTCCGATCACACACATCTTCACGCTGTCCTCCGACACAACGTCCACAAGGCATGGTGTTAAAGGAATTTGATTTGGCTTGTTCGTACGGTGCAATGACTTGACCACATTCGGTACATCCCTGACAGGGGAAGGCGGTGAAGTCGGCACCACTGGATACGGCGAGGACGCGTTTCTGTGCTGGTGTGCCTACCCATGCGTCGATGAAGTGTGTGCCGTCTCCAGATATTTCTTGAAGGTGTCGTCGATTATTGCCATTGATGTTGTTGTTATTGTCGTTGAAAATGTCTACTTCATGGTCATTGGTATTCCGCAATAATGAATTGCTGTTGTTGTTGCTGCTTTCGTGAGTATAACTCCGAGCCCATCTCGCAAATGTTGCATCGACATCCTCTTCCATTTCTTCATGGAGTAAATGCAGTAAATTGCGCTCTCGTAGAACTGATTCCCGAGATCGTAGCGGAATGTGGACCAAATCTTCTTCGCTGATTAGTAGCTCTTCATCTTCTGTTCTAAACATTGTTTCTATGGGCTCTAGTGGTGGTGATGCTGCTATCTTGGCCGCAACCGAAGATGTGAACACAAAGAGGATTGTTGCAGTTGCGAAATGACCGAAAGAACGCGCAGATATGTCCATGTTTGAAATGAAAAAGATATATGAATGCTAAGATATGCTTAAGAGAGTGTTCTGTAGCTGTTTATCGTAAGCTGAGCGTGTTGTCCATGAGTTACAAGGGGTCATAGTGAGGCAGTTTCGACATGGTCATTTTGCAGATTGCTCAACGTCAATACGTACGGACTTAAACATACTCATACGTACCATACTTTGAGGCGCAGCATATTATTCCCTATCTACGACTCTCTTTTGTTTGCCCTGCCTCGCTCGCTCCCCATCCACAAAAAATTGAGGTGAGACCATGGCTGCCGTTGACCCCCCTATGCCCTGCATAGAAGTTAGAAGTGGTTCTCCTTTACTATGACGGAAGGCACCGTCACGCATAATTTTTTTCTACTGACTGCTCGACCATTGAACTGATTCGTTCATTCTTCTTCGGGAAAATGAAGGCTGGAAATAAAATTATTTTTCGCAACTGCCGATGATGGTTTGTAATTCGTCAACTTCTTGTACTAACCTCAATCTCTCCTCTTGCTCTATCATACACCAATCAGAAACGATGCTACGACCAACCCCCCTACTCCGTCAAGCCGAAAGGCTCGTCAACCGTAACCCCCTCCTCTACGGACCCGGCCCAGTCGCCCGTCGTCCACAGGGTGGTATTGGCGCCATGCCCCCCCTTCGCGGATTGGTCGTTTGTGCCTCCCAAGGAATTGCTGTGGGGTTGGCTGGTGGATTGGTTTACAATGTTGTTTGGGGAAACCCTGGTATTCAAAAGGTGGAGGATTATTATAAGGAGAACCCTCCCCGCTAAATAATTGTGGGAGAGATGTCTCAATTATTATTTATGGATGGATTGGGTTGGGGAGAGAGAATTATTAATATGGATGGAAGTGGTTGGAGACAGAGAAATATTAGTTGAACTAAGTGGAATTATTTATAATGACACACAAGTGGAATGAAGGAATGAGAGGATGGTGCAAACTTTTGTGGGTACTCCTCTGATCACTACTTTGATGAGGACGGGTGGTATGAAATGGGGATTTACTCAAGTCCGTCAATAGAACCAAAGCATGTAACACTAACGGAACATGTACTTTTTATGACAACTCCTAAAATTCTCTATATGTCGACTCCGTGCTGACTTTCAACTAAAACTTTGCCACTTTGACTACTAACTTTGCCTTCGTAAGCCAGAAATTTCAGATGAATACCTCACATGAACATCATCACGATATGTGGGTACCAACGTCCTTCTCTCTACAACGCGGATACCTCAGTGATATTTGAATTCGCCTATGACTTCACAGTATCCACTCCATTCTCTTCATCAGTCTCTGTTGCCACAACTCGTTCAGGGATGAAGACCCCAATGCAAAGACCCAAGAACAGAAAGATAGTAGTGCCAAGCAATCCAAGTCTGAGGCTTCCAGTGCTTCGATTCAAGGCTATGAAGATAGCAGGCGGGGCCCAAGACATGATCACAGAGCAAAAGCTGTTGAAACCCCAAAGCTCTGCCACCTTTTCCTTGGGAAGGAGAGACACGTAATATCCATTAGAAGAAGGGTAGTACCATCCGTAGGCAACCCCAAATATGACGCTAAAGAGGTAAGCAATATTGGCATCACTTGGTTCATGGACAAAAGATAAGAGCAACACCGAACTGATCATGGTGTATGCAACGCAGAGCAAGTAGTTCTTTTTGTGGCCAATCTTTCGAGCGGTGTAGCTGTGTAGAGATACGAGAATAGAAGGAGAAGAGAGCAGAGGTTAGGAGTATAAAAGTTTGAATCAATAAGAAGAGAAAATAGAGCATTGCTCACGTACCGATGAGCTATTACACCAAGTGGATTGGTGGCAAAATTGAGGATAATGAATATAATGATATCCATCGAGGACATTTGGAGTTGCTCTGCCAAATAGGTAATTGCCAAGTTTGTAAAGGAACCAATAGCCGCCTCATTGCAGACGGCTGCCAGTAGGAATACAAATACGCTAGGCTCCGTTTTCCATAGTGAGACGGATGTTTTTCCGATTTCTAAAATGCCAGCAACGTAAAGGCTTTTCCCACTCTCCAAAAATTTCACAGCTTTTACTGGTTCATACCTCCTGTACGAGAGGATCAAACAAACTCCACCAACAACTGACGCAAGCGCCTGTGAAAATCTGGCAATGACAACCGAGTCCCAACCTGATGTAAACTGGACAACACCTACAACAACGAAAAAACTCAACATAGCACTTACTTCCCAAAGGCGCCCACTGGAAGTAATGCCGTGCAGATCGTGGTCCGTCGGAGCGTTGACATAAGACCACAAGACCATGGAATTCGCCATGAAAGTAGAAGCAGCTATAAACGACTGCGCAACGACCATGGCAAACCATGTCGACTCAAAGATGAAGATTTGGACAAAGTTGATAAGCACAAGAATTGTGGCACAAACCTTGCCAAAGGTCAACCGATGATCCGAGAAATCCACTACTGCCCCCGCATACGGCATGAATGCAGCGGTTGACAGGCCCCCAATCAATGCCATCATTGCCAGAATATCCGACGGTAGCATGCCATATACAGTGTTGTCGCATTTTTGATAGGATCCATTTTCATTCTGGGGACATCCGGCCGATTGGTAGGCTAGCTGGAGGACACCCAAAGAAAGGAACATGAAGCTGATGAAAAGAATGGATCGACCGAATTGATTGAAGTAGAATGCTTGGACATCCTTTCGACCGGAGTCGTAGAGGAAGAAATCTTTGCAGCCGGCGCAGCATCCACTTTTGTTTGGAGTTGCTGCTGCTGTTGCTGTTGCTGCTTCTTCTTCCGGGGCTGCGTCTGAAGTCAATTGTGTCGACATGATGTTATTATTTATGAGAGTAGCGGAGCGCTGGGTGTTGTCTTTTGATCGTACGCTTGCTAGCTTGATTCCCGTCCGTAAAATTTGGCATCATCGATTGAAGCAAGATTGAGATTTTTTTTTTTTTTTTTTTTTTACACAATCAGTTAGTTTAGTATGGTAATTAGGAACTATGTCTTGGGCAAGCTGGATCAAAACTTG
>JALLBC010001071.1:0-10428 GCA_036939775.1 Skeletonema grethae | reverse complement strand
GGGTTCGGGTTCGGGTTCGCTTCTCGGCAGCATTCTGATGCATCGCATTGCTATTTGCATCAAGCATGACCTCGCATAAACTGTAATCAAAATGCATACAACGACACATCATAGAAGCAGACTAGCCTCTTACCTCTACTACGCAGCAGTCCCTCTTGGGATAACGCTGCTAATTGCAGGTACGACTTACATTATCCTTTCGTCTACACCGCAATCCTCAAGAATGGACATGATGCATCCTCATCTTGATAATGAAAGGAGCTACCTGCGAAGTACTACTGACCACTTTATGCCTTCAAGCTCGCTATTGCACGGAACTGACGACTTCTTTACATCTCTCAAGTACGATGACTCTCAGGAGAAGGGCAACTTGCTTCCTTCCATTTGGAACGATGGGTTTTTCAGTCCACTACTGGAGATTGATCCATTCTTCAATCAGCTACAAGAGAATGATCCTATGAAGTGGTTTGATCCTGTATTCGACTTGTCACAAGATGAGGACTCGGTATCACTCACAACCTCGATACCAGATATTCCATTGGAGGATATCAGTATTGAAGTGATTGACGGCACAGTGCTCCATATTCACGGAGAAGAAAACACTCCTGAGTCACACATCAGTTTTGACAAGCGATTTGCTCTGGGACATCATCTTGAAGAGTCAAGTATACGGGCGAAGTTGACAAAGGAGGGTGAACTTATTGTATCTGCGCAAAAGGTTGGAATCGGTAAGAATACTGAAATCAGGAAGATTCCGATTCTGGAAGAACTCTAGCCTGTTCAATAATATAAAGATAACGCTTTGAAAAACTTATTTATGCTTATGCAAATAAAAATTATGAGCTTCTCCATCATAATCAAACGTTTCTGTCATCACCATTGTTAACCACAGAATTCTCCAAAGGTACAAGCTTCCTTCTCCACGGCAAATGCCAATTCCGACCAGTATTTTCCCACTCAAATCCAAACCAAAACAGCGGATACTGCTTCGCCTCTGATAAATTGAGAATGAGCACCGACAGTGCCACAACAATGACATCTAAAAGATACAGCGTTGAAATCGTAGCCCAAGATAATTCCTCTTTTGATACAAACATATACGAGAGACCAGCGGCTGGTGGATGAAGTATCCCCAGCTTGGCTTGCCCAGCAACACCAATAGCAACTGCTAATGACTCCTTCCATATGAGAGGTAGCCCAAACGAAGCACTATCCCAAGCCATAAAGTCCTGCTGCGAACCAGTGGGTATTCGCCGTAATACCAATCCAACCAACACATTCCACAATTGCGCCGCGAAGATTTGTCGGGGTTGTCCAACTGGTGCAGGAGTTAATGCGAATATAACACACAGTGTGCCTGCCCACGTACCTCCGCCTTTGAACGCGAACGTTTTATCGGCATTGCTAATTGCATTTTGAACTTTCAGGACGGTAAGCATTGTAAAAAATACACCAAATAAAACAAAGGCCGATTCCCTGAACGATTGAACCGGTGGCCCTTGGACATCGGTACCCTTCCACTTTTTTCTCGAGTTATTCATCCGTTTCAACATCTTTTTCCCCAACTTGACCACATGTTTCTTTACCCAAGTGACCACATGCTCTTGTTCCAGTGGACTTTGCGCCTCCTCCCGCTGTTTCCTTGCCAACAAATCCAGCGTTTCTCTATCAGTCGCCAAATCCATAAATGTTTGGACACGATTCCTCCTAAACTCCTTTCGAACCTTTTGAATTGCACTTATAAACATTTGTCGACGCATGGCAGCGCACTCCTCACGATTTTTTCGGTAGCCAATCAACGAGCCAATCAGATCGGTCGATCCAATTAGAAACCCCTCATTCATGGATGATCGTAGTAATGTCAAGTCTACATTGTATCGGGAAAAGAAACAGACTAACCCACGTTCATCCTGAAATGAAAAAGGCACAGAGCCAACCAACCCTAACCCAACCTCATGTAATCGCTGCATCCGATGTCCTGAATTACGTTGCACAAATGGATCATTTAACAACTCCCCAATCTGCCTCCAATACACTTTTTTCGATGCAAAATCCACTGAATTGAAGAGAGTCCCCGCCAGCCCCACCCCCGGTGGACAATCTCTTGCAAATCGATTCAGTTGGAATGCTTGTTGCGTCAATTCTTCCGAGGATAGACTATTGGCAAAGGAGGGATCCATCCAGTGTCCACCTGGCTCTACGCGGCGTAATGCTGTGCCATCGGGGTTCATTAGCCATACTTCGACAAAGACACATCCGTAGGCGTTTAAACCGGCGTCGTCCACGGAGATAGGGATTAGATCTTCGACGTGGAAACGAGTAGTAGAGTCAGATTGTCGCAGGGGGATGGAAGATTGCATGGTGGTTGCTGGCGCTGATGCTCTGAATTGGCCGCTAGTTGTTCTTTTTTTTGAGAATGTGGTGTTGCTTCTATTGCTGATATTTAGATCAAGGCCGCTGATGCTACTACTACTGTCGTCACGGCTGATGGATGCTGCTGATGGAGGTGAAGAGCCTACCATGATGCTTCGGGATGTTATGACTGGATTCTCAGCCGCTTGGGCTACGTCTTCGTCTTCTAAAGATGGCGGTGGCATGATGGTAGGCTATAACACAGAGATTATTTGTGCTTGCATGCTGCGTTGATAAGTACCATATTGTAGTGAAAAGTGAAAAGGTATCTGTTAGATTAACTTTTTCCTTCATTTCACCGGCACCAACCCGACATTAGACGGACTAAACACAGGGTATTCTTCAAACAAAGGAATTTTAAAGTTGTTTTACTATTTTAGACTACACTCTGTTTATCAATTCCATTCTGTTAGAAAGTCGGGTTGTGCATGTCCATTCGTTGCATTTGAACGGATGAATCAATGCGAAGCCGCTGCTTTACCCAGCACGGACCTTCATTATGTTTCTAAGGGGCTCTGAAGAGGCCTCGCATACAAAAGGAAGAGATTCCAGTCTATTGTAAGGGAAGCCCCAAGTCAAGCAGACGAAAACGTGGGCTTTAGTGGGGTGCAGTTTCAATTTGTCGGAGTTGACAAAAACCACATGCTGGATGCTGGATCCGAAGGCATCTGGAATCCTCATCAACTGCACCTACCAGGACCCAGGACTTGCATTTGCATGTAATAATTCAAATGGTTGGAGTTTATCGACATCTCGCCAATAGTAAGCGGTTAACGCTAGGATTCATACCTCAGGCATTCTTATAAAATTGTTCGGACGGAAGTAGGATCAACTCTTACAAGGTGGGTGGTCAGAGTTGTTTTTGTATCTGTTCTTTGAAAGTGATGCATCGATCTCTTCTCATCATCATATGTTGTACTCTCGTATCTTTCAATCTTCATTATTACAGTAATGGTCGCCTCAACAAACAGCAACGCTGCCGTTATTTCTACAGCATCATGTGCCTTCTTCCTTCTCATAGGCGGCTGCGACGCATGGACAACCACAATGAACAACAACAATCACGTGCGCATACCTCGAAGCAGCACCGATAGCATCTCTACCACAAGCACTCCAGCCATAGCAGCATCTGCCTCTACGCACTCTGCCTTGATCTCCGCCACTACCAATGAATTGAGCTTTCGACAACGTCAAAAACTTATCCAGTCGGCACTCGCCCATGCACGCCAAACAGATCAGAAATTTGGCCTTTCTGCACCTGAAAGCATCCATGCATGGTCCATTGTGGATGAATTGTATGAGGCTATTCCGGAGTATAGCTCTGCAGTGGAAGAAAGTGTGAGGAAGGTGTTTGGAGAGAAGCAAAAGAGTATTTGGGATTTGTGACGATAAGAGTACCTATGATGTGCGAAGATTGCTCTTGGAGCTGCAACCACATGTTATGGAACGAATCTAAAAAGAGATCAAGCTATCGTAAGAGATTAATAATGTCTATTAATGAAAAGTACAATACCAACAATTTATGTACATACTTCCTAATAGAAACACTCTCTCCAGAGAAGATAGGAGTGAGCATTTTTCAAAAACTATAGCGCATTCCTACCTGCCTAATCCCAAGAGTACATTGGCTGCAGACAAATGACCAGAGTTGAGAGTGTTATCACTTGTTTTTTTCTGATCCGCTGCAGCGTTGAAATTGGTTGAAGAGCACGTAGTGTTACCAGAATTCCCACCTCTTTTGTCATTGCCAAAAATCTGACGAAGGAGGCTGCTGTGAGGACCTTGCTCAACAACTGACTTGGACTCGGCTTGCGGGTGCTCAGAGGAGCTGGAATCTGAAGAAGATGAAGGGGCCGAAATGCGTTGTTTCTTCACTGGAGGCTGAGAAGTACCCTTCTCCTTTGGTTCAGGTTCAGTTGTCGTATTAGAAGGCGATGAGTCTTTCTTTTCGACTTCTTTGGCATTCGAAGTTCTTTCATCGCTACTGAGAGGAAGAGAAGTTTCACTCGATTCCTTCGTGGAAGCCGTCAAGTCATCAGCCTCGTCCTCTTCTTCCACTTTATATTTGTGGTCCATATACATCCCCAAGATATCAATGGTTTGTGAAGGTGAAGAGTCTCTCCTCCTCTTCTTCTTCTTCTTCTTGGAAACAGTAGAGTTCCCTACCTTGCCATCGCCGTAAATCCTCATTTCCATTTCCTTCTTCTTCTTCTTTCTCTTCTCCTTGGCACATCTCTCACTCGGATCATTCAAGATTAATCCTGATGCACGTTCCGTGCCTTCCTCGACAATAGCACGAATCTGTGCATGAACACTTGATTCGCCTAATTCATTCTTGCTCTTGTATGGTTCAATCGCAGCAACACAATTCGTAATACGCTCATGCAAATCCTCCTCATCTTTGGAACGTTCTCCCAATGATTTCAACTCAAGCAATGCAGATCCGACGAAGCCAGGGAACTTGGAGTGAATAATGAGTGGATCGGATGGGAATCCTCTAACCTGCATCACTTCCGATAAGAGGTTGGATAAAGACGAGTTCAGTTCGGGTACACATGACATGACGAGTTTGGAGAATTGAGAGACGATATTGACATCAGGAGGCGAAGAACTTGAGGTGGTGGCAGACGTTCTTGTGGCAGTTGTGGACGTAGCAGAGTTGCTGCTGTTGAGCCTGTTGAGAGAAGCTGACGATACCAGGGGTGTACCGCGAATATCTACTTCTACTCCGTTATTCCAAAATCTCAACGGAGCAGCAGCAGGTGTTTGCCCTCCTGAATTCGACCTTGAAGTCAAGGTCGAGGGCGGCATGTAGTATCGAGGACGAGGTTGACCGAAGTTATCCACAACAGGAGCAAAACTTTCCGAAAAAACATGATGGGCTAAATGTGGTGATTTCGTCCCTCCTCCTGAGCTGACGGTACGATCACCAGTGCCTTGTTGGAAGCCTCCTTGTAATCGAGACATGGAGGATTCATCTCCGGATGACTTTGGGCCTACTCGAGCGTGTAGTTCATCAGTTGGCATAAACTGAAGCTGCGACAATCTAGCCTGTCGACTCATTAGCTCTTCATCAATAATACTCCCACTCGTACCTCCTGCTAAATGTGTAGGTGGATGATACAACTGCCGCCTACGCAATTGATGTTGTTGCTCTGCCAACAATATTTCCTCCTCAATCCTTCGTTGATTTACAGCCCGAATGAACTCCAATTGACGCAATTGCTCCAACTCTTGGTTGCGAAGTGCCTGTGCTTCTTGAAAGGCGATGATGTGATCAATTGATTCTGTGCGTAAGGCGGTGGTATCATTGTTCTCGTTCTCGTTGGGAGGGAGACGCTGCCCATTGCCCATAGCCATAGGCGGAATCATTCTCCTCTGAGCCAACGCAACAGCTGCGGCGTTGGGAAGGTGGCCTCCTCCCCTCATCCTACGCACATTATGCATCAGTTCCTCTTGACGATTTCGACCTGCACCAGTTATGTTATGATGATCATGACGCATGTCGAGTACGGACGGCATCCTAGTACCAGCTGTACCAGCTGTACCAGCTGTACCAGTACCAGCCATTGCCGCCGCGGAAGCTTTTTCGTAGCTGTTTGAGAAGAAATGGGACGGAGGCCTCTCTTCTTCCGGTGCGTATGGATGATGATTCTGCTGCCGGCCGTTCATTGCGTTCTTATTCAAGCCTTCTCCCTGTGTTTTCATAAAAGTTGAGTTCTTCGTATTCGCATCGGGCGGCATTATCTTCTTTGGATGCGACTTCGACGGAACAAGTCGAAAAAATCCTTGTTTGCCTATGTATCGCGGATGAATAGAATAAGAATAGAAATTAGTGGTAAATTGAAGACGTGATGAACTAAAATAATCAATCTATCTACCATAATGGGGAACGTCCGATCTTCTTTGGGCTTTTAATACCAGTAGAAATTTTACAAAACTTCTTTGAATTGCGGATCGCTTTACAATGTTTCAACGTGTACCATCCAAACTCCAAACGCACACACTTTACAACTTTCACCGTGTACCACATCAAGCGAGTGTTCTAGGCTAGAGTGATTTTATTATTGATTGATACTGAATCCAACTCTAATACTTATAAGTACATGTTGGGAAGCTGATGGCTCAACAAAATAATGGAGCAAGACTTCCATCGAATGGACAGAACAACAAGTCAGTTAGGCCTAAAGCCCAAAGATTATAACTTACCTTCGTTGGAATTCATTTTTCTTGACGAAGACAAAGATGACGCGATGGTTCTTCTTTTTGACAGCGCTCCGCCGGGGCACGTCGCACTAGATGCGGTTGCCTTTTGCTTTTGTCTTTTGCTTTTGATTTCTTCGTGCTCCAAACGAACGGTTCAGGTTTGCTTTGAGCCGTGAGGCTCCGCTAGTCATCCATTTGTTTGTCATGGTATGCAATGGTTTCGATGTTTCGCCCTTTTCGTTTGAGCAACTCGCTCTTCGATTTTAGATTTTTGTTCCCGTAGAGCGTTTTTATGAAAAAGGAGATTTCTAATGTATTTACGATACGATACGTCAACAGATGGTACCTCGAGAATTTTAAAACGTTATTATCTGGTACAATGTTCATGTGAATGTGATCAGGATGAGTTTGTAGGCTGCTACGGCTCTTTTACTATAGATAGTAAAGGTAAGTAACATTATTATCGATTGTCAATACCATACTATGGTACCATCTAGGTCTAGGTTCTTCTTGTTCTTCAAAATTATCTCGAGGACAAGCTCATCTAAGTATATAGTGGAGAGCACGTTCATTTCCCCATCAATCCTAACAAGACATTTGCAACATCTGCTCTATTATCGTCATTATCCACGCTGACATCCATACTTGCATCTTCTTCCTTTTCTCCGTCATGGCCGTCTGGAGATGCCTTTTCCAACATTGCATCGGTAGGAGTGGCGGGCACAAGAGAAGAGGCATCATCCTTCAACTTCAACGTGGGCGCAGCAGCAACCACCGAAGAAGAAGAAAAGGACGGGAACTTGGCACTACTTTGAGATGATGGATTGTTCTTCGGCTTCTGTGCTGCGAACGCAAAGGTAGGAGGAGATGAAGGCTGAAACAATAATGTTCCATCTTGTAACCGTATACTCTTGTCTTCGTTCCGTTCATTGTCTTGGGAATTCTCGACACTTTTCTGAACACTAGTAGAAGGAACATCAGCAGCAGCAGCAGAATCAGTAGCAGCTACCTCATCGTCGTCTCCCTTCTTGTCGTTCCCATTTGTTGCGATGGGGACCTTCAACTCAACGGAGATTGCACTATTATCCAACGACGATGCCTTTTCTCCTTCATTTCCTTCATTTGGTTCCTCGTCGCTGAGGGATACCTTTTCCGCCTTCTCAGAGGCGACTTCTTCTGCAACGACAGCTTCTTCCTTGTCCTGTTGCCCTTGTTCAACCTCACCCTCAATTTCCATTACATCCTCCTTCTCGTCATCTTCCTTGGAAATCTTGTAAGGTGACGATAACAAGTTATGCTTGATCACAGTCATAGTAGTAGTAGTAGTAGTAGTACCCTCCTTTTCCTTTTCTTCTTGTTGCCGTAGTTTCTCCTCCTCCTTCAACTTCCTCCTCGCCAACTTTCGTTTCATCTTCTTCTCCATTCGATACACCTCCATGATACTCATTGAGTCTTCAGTTGGAGGTGCTTTCTTCTTTGGTAGGCGATGTTTCTTTCGTTGTTTTGCTGCCGCTACCTTTTTCACGCCAACATTATTATTGTTGTTGTTGTTGTTTCCTTTGTTTTGTCGATTCTTTGCCAGTGCCATCATGATCGAATATTGACTGGGTAGTTCCTCCTCATCCGCCTCTTCGGTAGTGGTATCACCATACCCAACTTCTGACCGAGGAGCCTGCGTAAATCCACCAGCAGCTGCATCGCCACCCCCCACTCCTCCTCCTCCTCCTCCTCCAGTAGCAAATTGGAGTGTGTATGGTTCAATTGCAGTAATGCAATTCGTCACTCTAACATACAAATCCTCCAGTTCCATTAAACAAGCATTGCGTTGCAAATTCTTCAATTCATTCAGGGTAGCATCCACAACTGTAGGGAATTTCTTTGCTGCCTCGACGAGTTTTGATTTCTGACCATTATCTCTTTCAGTAGTACCTTCTTGATTGTTGCCATTGCTAGTCAAGAACCCCGCCATGACATCAGGGATTAATTCAATAAGGTAGGGAGTAACCTCTGGAACATGTGACATTACCACTGTGAGAAACTTGGAAATGATTGCTTCATCGTGTGAAGAAAAATTGTTGTTGCCGTTTTTGTTAGCCGCCAAGTTCCCATTGCTGTTTGAAATGGTTGGTGGAGTAGATGATGATGATGCACCACCGCCCATTGAAGAAGAAATGTGATTCTGTGGAAGTTGATGTTGCATTGCCGAAGCAGCTGCAGTAGAATTATGATTCAACAAGTGCTCATTCCGTATACTAGTCGTAGCCGCCACCGCTGCAGCTTCTTGAGCAGCTGCAACTGCACAAATGTTATTCCCAGAAGCAGCAGCAGCAGCAGAAGCAGTAACAGTATCATGCAAGTGTGCCGAATAGGGATCAAGTACTCTCCCATAGCCATCATCACCACCACCAAGTCCAAGCCCGCCACTACACGCATTGATAGCTGTGGCACCCAGTCCACCGCCGCCATCACCACCGCCCAAGGTTGGGGTGTTCTCCCCAAACGACAAATAAGTCGGTAGATGATGCGACTGTAACTCCTGCTGCAATAATATATTCTGCAATCGATGTACATCACTGCCACTACTATTACTATTACCTGTGGGATGATGGTGTCCCCCTCCTCCTCCTCTTCTTCCACCACCACCACTTCCTGCTCCTCCTCCTCCTTCACCAATGGAATGAACTCCAGCATCCTTATTATTATTATTATTACCACCAAGTGCAGAACGAGCACCCAATATTTCTTCTTCCAGTATACGACGTTGGATTTGTGCGCGGATGGATTGAGTTTTGGGGGAATGATGAGAAGCGACAGGGTGGAAGGAGGAACCTCCGTTGTTCATGAGTATGCCTCCACCACCACCATGCTGCTGTTGCATGTATTGTTGTTGAAGCTGATGAGATAATGTTTGTTGCTGCTGCTGTTCTTGATGTTGCATCATGATTTCAAGCTGGCGCAATTGTTCCAATTCTTGCAACTGTTCCAACTCATTATAGGCAATGAGACGTTGTTGCTGTTGCTGCTGTTGGGCAACAGCACTAGCCTGACGCTGCTGATGTGCTTCTTGAAGGGCAATAATGTGTTCCATTGTTTCTGCGCGGAGGGCGTTGTTGGTATCGACAGCATCGCTTGAGGTTGGTAAGGGTGGGGAAGACGAGGATGCAACAGCAGCAGCGGCAGCGGCGGCGGTGGAGGGATGATTCATGTGCCTTCCGTGATGAGCGGCGAAAAGAGCAGCAGCAGCTGATGGGGCCCCTCCTGGATGAGTCCCCCCAGCAAGATGATGATGCGGATATCCACCACCCCCACCACCAAGTTGCGCAGCAGCGCGATGCTGTTCACGGAGTTGTCGCTGCTCCTGCTGCATCATCAACTGCCTCTGCTGCTGCTGCTCCATCAACGTCATTAATTTATTCCGCTCCTCCTCCTCCTGACGCAACTGACTCAAAAAGTCCAATTCGGCCATGGCAGCTGCCGCTTGATACTGTGCAGATGCGACCGCAGCCGCATGTTGTTGTTGTTGTTGTTGATGGGCGGCTCGTTGCTCTGCTGCTGCGGCGGCTATTACGGCTGCTTCTTGTTGTTGTTGCTGCTGCTGCTGACGATGTTGCACGTGTGCACGTGCGAGGAAGAGTTGGCGTTGGCGTTCGAGTTCGGGGTTCATTATTTTTTGTTGCTATTGTTATCTTACTTTTATATCTTGATGGATGGATGGTAGTTGGTAGAGAGTATGAGAGCTATTTATTTAAGCCTTGGTGTAAAGTTTGATGGGTAGAATCATGTGCATGTGGGCTTCACTCAACTCAACTC
>JALLBC010001068.1:0-11038 GCA_036939775.1 Skeletonema grethae | reverse complement strand
TAGGAAAGTTATATTTATATTAATGTGTGTAGTCGTCTTGTGAACCCTGTAACAAAAATCATCACAAATCATTATTACGTATCATTGAAGCCGTTCAGCAGGCTACGATACACGAAACATACATTATGCATGCACCTCTTCGAGAATATATAGCATAATAGACTTGGCTTTTCGGAGCTTTTTTGTAGCCCCAGTCCAAAGTGGCTGACCTCCAATCTTCCACCTGGAACATAACAGCGCAACCCCGAGCAGCGAACATAACCTGCAACCTGCAACCATCACCATTCACCATCACCATCAACCATCGCTCGTAGGTCGCAGGTCGCAGGTCGCAGCGTCGCAGGCACCAATACTTAGCTATTGTACCAATAGCTAGAACACTGACGGACACTGTTGTTGTGTTTGATTGGTCATATAATTACAACCTTCTTGTCCTTGTTAACGACACCGTTGCCTGGAAGTTTTTGATTCATCCTGAGCAGTACACCCTTTGACATCGATTTGTTGTTTGTTGTCATGCACCGAGCATCATCGTCTGCTATTATTTTGAGTTCCAGATCCANTTGACATCGATTTGTTGTTTGTTGTCATGCACCGAGCATCATCGTCTGCTATTATTTTGAGTTCCAGATCCAGATTAAAATCATTATCGCTCAATAAGAAATACCAGTCACATCACGTCCTTGCTATTGAAATAATGAAGCGTCAACTTCACTCTACAGCAAGCAGTTCCAAAAATGGACATACAAAAGGGGGGTCGACCAAGAAGCGCTACGCAACAACTGCTCTTATCGCCAGCGCTACAGCTTCTGTATCTTACGCGGGCTACTTCTTATTTTCATCGGCAGCTATCCCAACTGTGAGCGGAGAGCAACTCGAGGAAACAGATGCCAAGAGGAAGGCAGCTCTTTTCAAGGAACAGGACCACAGCGATCCAACGTTTGGTTACAAGTTTGTTGGATTCGATTCTTATCCAGGCATTGAGTTGGATGATGGAACTGGAGTTGCTACAGCAGAACTGAAAGCTTCCTCTGTGAGAAATGTTGTATCTGCCCTTGATGCAGCTGGTTTCGATGAAAATATGAGAGGTGACAAGAGCGAATCTACAACGTTAAACCCCAATCATGCACTTCGGCTGGGGATAGGACCCTGCCCAACATATGGGTGTCCATTTCTTCCATCTGATGTTCACTTCAATAATCAAACTAAGCTAGCGCTAGAGGGGCTGCGGAAAAATACTAATGCTGAAGATGGCAAAGAATCTTCATTACTCAAAACATCAGGGACGGAGAAGGCTGCAACGTTAACTTTAATTGGTTACAAAGGAGGAAGAATGGAAGACCAAATTAATCAAGACCGCGCATTCGTTCTCTCTCCTTTTATGTATAAGAACAGTAAAGATGGCACTGAGGACCAACCCATCGCAAGATTACTTGGGGTATTCGACGGGCATGCGAGGTTAGGTGAGCGCGTCTCAGAATATGCTGCCAAGACATTACCGGCGTTACTCAGAAGCAAATTGGTGGCGAAGGACGAATTGAACAACCAAGAAATCGGAAAAATATTGCAGGACACTTTCATCGAGATCGACGCTAGCAGTCCTGCGGATCCTTCTGGAGGATGCACCGCTAGTGTCGTTCTTCAAATCGACTCAAATGTTTATATTGCAAATGCAGGGGATAGTCGCTCGTTCGTCGCTGTCCATGTTACAGATCCTTTGTCAAAGGCAGAAACAACTCACATAATCTATGGTACTAGGGAGGACAAGCCGCATCTTTCTTTCGAAAGACTACGAGTCGAAGCAATGGGTGGAAAGGTCTACATTCCACCAGGCGGTAAAGGGACAACCAGAGTGTTGTATCAAGACCCTACCACTGGAAGCACAAGTGGATTGGCAATGAGTAGATCACTCGGTGATTGGGACGCCGGCGACGTCGGAGTTGTGCCAGATCCCACAATTGCCATCCTCAATATGAAGGATATGAAAAATAAGGTTATAGAGTCGCTGAACTCAAACTGTCAAGATAAGACAAAGGAAGTAGAAATTGATCCTGCAACTGGAGAATCTTCTCCAAGCTCCGAATGTGCGACATTTGGTGAGAACGATGTAAAGGTCTTCTCCTTTGCGGCAACAGACGGTTTGTTGGATTATATACCAGAAAATTCAATCGCAGAACACGTGGCAAAAGGGCTATATGGCAGCGACGAGGCCGAACAAAGACTTCATCTGCTCACCGCTTGCGAAGATTTGATCTATGCTGCTGCACAGGGATGGCAAGAAGACAAAGGTGGAAGATATAGGGATGATATCGCAATTTCTGTTGCTGATCTAGAGTCTGATCCCTAACTATAAATTAAAAAGAGATGATTTTAAGTAATATAACATGTGTAGTAAATTGTGGCAAAATTTAGAGAAGAAATGGTTGATTGCTCTCGACTTCTTGTTGAAAGGATTGATATTCGAGACTCCTACTACTTTGTAATTGAAGCTGAGGCATGTCGGTTTCTTCGTCACTTACATGATCCTTGTTTCTTGGACTACAGTAGTCAGTTGAGCCCTCTATCGCATCATCTCTTAATTCTTCCATTACCATGTCTCGATCCAACGCGAGAGGCATACCAGCACCGAATATAAGTGAGATCGAAGCTACTACAAGAACCCAAGCAGCTCCTGCACCTGTATCGTCAACTATTAATCTCGCGTTGACGTATTGACTCAATATCCCACCGAGCCTCCCCGTCGCGGTGCATACACCCATACCAGCGCTCCTTACATTCGTTGGGAACATTTCAGCAGTTACAATGTCAATGGTGTTCCAACTGATCGCCCCAAACGCTTGAAAAGCGCATGCACAGAGCACGATAACAAAAGTTCGCACTGACGATATTGATGCACTACTTTGATCATCATTCTCTTGTCCAGAGCCAGCATATACGGCTGTTGCAAATATACCTAATCCACAAGCAGCTCCAAGCAAACTTCCTATCAACATAGTCTTCCTGCCGTACTTATCAGAGTATACCAGTGACACAATGTTGCCTGGCAGAGTGGCCAGAGCAAACAGGAATGAATTGAAATACAAATTCTCAAGCTGTATCGCAACAAAAAGAGTATTTATCCAGGTTGTGATGCCATAGGTTGTAAACGACAAACAAAACCAAAGAAGTTGTAGAGGTAGTGTCGTGCGCGGAAGAAGTTGGTTCGAGTAAAGTTTCCGCAGCGAGTCAACAGAAGAATTAATTGCCTGATTCAACTTGGCTCTATTGCTTGGTGACTGAGCATTCGCAAGAGAATTGAATTTATTAACACCATTCTCTTGATGATTTGAGAACAATTCATCTTTAGTCAAAGGATGAACTGCTCGTTGATCAAAAGTCACCCCTAACAACGTACGTTCTTTCTTGTGATCAAGAGCGACACGAACATTCAAATACAAAGCCATTTGATTACAAGTCCTTGCTGCTAGATCATAATCTCGCTTCTCTGCTGCCAAGTAGAACCGCGGACTTTCAGGAACGTAGCTGTACACCATCCAGGCCCCCAGTAGAGATGGTAACGCACATGTGGCAGCAAATATTCTCCATATTGGTAGCACATGGTTCGGATCTAATTGAAAAAGACACCAGGCCAATGAAGATACAAAGATGCTGCCAACCATCCAAAAAGATGCCACTGCTGTCACAAATACGCCTCTGACCTCTTTTGAGCTCCACTCACTTACCAGTGTGAAGAGGGGAGGTACTGTCGCCCCAATGCCTATACCGGCTATGAAACGCCACATAGTCAACTGAATCAACGAAGGCGCAAATATTGGAAGTGAAGAACAAGCTCCAGCGACTGCATTTGTCAGTAGCCCTAGCAGCAGAGCAGGCCTGCGTCCTATTCTATCTGAAAGAAATCCGAGCACCGTACCTCCACTTAGCATTCCTGCAAAGATTGATGAAGCAAGATACTCAGCCCCCTCCATTGATGACGACGAAGAATCTTCGGAGAACATCTCCTCTCTGAACCGTGAGTCCGCAAGCAAATATGATAGCATCAGTATCTCTGTTGCGTCTGCGGAGTTAGCAATACATAGCGCGAGCAGTGGGAGGGGAATCTCACAACTACGAAGAATGCGTTTTCGACTTCCATAATAGGCTCGATGCTTGTACAAGTACAATTCTGACAAGAAGTCATCTATGCTTCGATAATTGACCATTATACTCTCGATGAATTAAGATATGCTACGCGTGTTGTGCTGTGCCGCGTGCCGTTCTTCATTCATTATCATTTCATTGTGTTGTTTCGAAGGTCGAAGGTTGTCTTCCATCATCTGCAGACGGCACCAACCGACCCGACATTTGTGTGAACGGTGACTTTTCAAACAGGGTATGTTTTATGAACAGGGTATAAATTGTTGTAGTAAAAGAACTAAGGTTTGAAGCATACCCTGTTTTCAAAGAATGCCCTGTGTACACGTCTATTATTGATGTCGGGTTGGTGCGAGAGTGAACTTCTGCGACACCTGGTGATTGACACCCGCATCACGCGACAAACACATGGAACTGGAACTTCACACTTCACACCTACCCTATCAACACACAATCAACCTTTCACCAGGTTCCATTTGGCGAAGTCATGCCCAGGCAGTGCAGTGCCCAGTCGACGTCGAGCATGAGAATTTTGTTAGCTAAAATGGTTCACAGATGACATCCTATCACTGCATTCCACCCCCGGCGAAGAAGGCCAAATGCGAGACATCGTGGAGATCATGGAGGGGAGACCTCAAAGCTAGTAACGGAAAGAGATTCGGGCTGCAGGATCTATTGCCGGGGTTCACACTCCGGCTTGAACATCGAGAGGGTGGGGCTCTTTCTACGCATCGTGGAGAGGAAAGAATGTGAGTATCAATAACATATTCTATGTCTGGCGGGCATTTGATAGCCTCGAAGATTGGAAAGCTCACCTCTAGTTGATGACGTTCTCTCTCCCTCGCAGCCTGCTTTTTCGCTCTGACAAGCCTGGAGCGATAGCCAAAATCATATACTCGTCAGAAATAGACGATCAAACTTCTCTTCAGTCTTCAGTGGCAGAGTTACAAAAGAACAATATCGCACATGCAAGAATTCATGTTTTAGATGTCAAGTCTCAGTACAGGGGCAGGGATCTAGGAGGATTATTATTCTCCGAAGCAATCACACATCTCAGATCTAAATATTGCGATAATGATGGAAACGATGATGATGAATTTAACGTAAACAGTCCTCTGAAGAGTGAATACAAACAAAAGCAATTATATGATGTCAACTGTTCTCTAGAAGCCGAGGAGGATGTCACCAGACACGGAAAATTGATTAACTTCTACACGAGATTGGGGTGTCATGTTGCTAGCAAAAGGGTGCAATACATGAACGATAATGACTTCGCATATCGGAAGGTTCCGATGCAGGTTACATTAAAGGCAGCAGCGACAACATCAAAGAACAGGAAGCGTTCAACTTTAATGTGCAAGGCACCTTTCTTACCTGTGCAGCTTGTAGGTGATGCAGGGAAGCTAACTGTCAAATCATTTAGAGGTGGTTCTGAAGCGGGAATAAAATTTGATTGGTTGATCTCCCAGGCTGACGACGGCATCATGATCTCTACGACTCACGGCCATGTATTGTACGCGAGTCCCAGCGGAGATGTCGTCATTCTTTCTCCTGATGACCAAACCAGTGATTCTATTGAAAGTTGGTCAATTTTTGATCCTATTCACATATCAGACGAAATTGACGATCGCGAAGAAAATTCGCCGCGAAGTCTCTGGGAACTGCGATCATGTCATGGCACTTTTCTAACTGCTGACCCTGTCAGTAAATATTTCTCGTGTACGAAACTTCCCTCTTTTTGGCAAGCCAATGGTTCTAATCTCCGTTTAGCCTGTGTGAGCGACACGCCTCCGCGACGGCATCATTATCTCCAATGTTGGAAGCTTCAGACTCATGACTACGTCCTATCAATGAGATCAAGATTCTTGAACTTCTCACTTGGGAAAGCTACACTGTTTGAGGCGTTGGGGTGGATACATGCCTTTCCTGCTTACCCATTCCACGCTTGGTCTTCTGATGGCACTGTTGAATCATCCATGGTTTCATCACCATCCCTTAGGACTCTGTCATATCTTATGGCTGAGGCTGCTAGAGACGAGGGGCTTCCGGACTGGGTACAATTAGTCGCTCTGATTCATGAGCTTGGTGAAGCTGTCAAGAAGTTGGATCCAAACAACACAGGAAAGATGGCAGACTCGATCTATGACTGGACGATTTCAACTAGGTCGAGGGTTGTTGGTTACCCGGTCCCTGATTGTGCGACGTTTAGCGAATTCCGTCACTTAAATACTGACTCGTTGGATGTTCGATATAATACAGACACAGGAGTGTACGAATCCAACTGTGGCCTAGATAGTGTGATGCTTGTATGGACTGGCGCAGAATTTATGTATCACCTCTTGCGTCATAACAATACAGCCTTGCCCATGGAGGCTTTGGCGATGGTGAGATATTTCTTGCTGGGCGATTGGCATGAACATCATGAATACACGCCCATCACTAATGAATGCGACAACGATATGCTACCGTGGGTAAGAGATTTTGACCTTTTGAGAAGAAAGACACGCCTGGATTGTTTGGATTGCGTTGATCTTAGTGATGAGCAATGTACACAACTTTGGGAATCCCACTACAGCCGAATAGCGGCAAAATACGATTGTGACCACCTGTTTGAATGGTAAATCATCAACCAATATACTTAATTATACTTAGCTTACTCGAATTTACATTGCATAGCGTGCCAGCTCATAACTCGGCCTTTTTGCCACCAACTTTCAGACCTTGCTCTCTTAGATCTTGGATGTCAATAGTGATAGATTCTTATTTTACTTGGAATATTTCTTGTACACTCTAATCTAGTGATCNGGAGAGATTGACCTTGCCCGATGAAACTTTAGCTTCAGAATGTGGGATGATGAGTATTGATGCTATTGCTGCCTGCCTTTATTATGCGGTTGTAGCGAGGCATTGCCAGTATTGAGAGTGTGCAGCAATAGTTTCTCGTATGCTCTTTGCCGCTGAAGGGTTGATGCAGTCAAGCATCTCGTTGTCTCCAAGGTTTGTGTAAAATGATTTTGTTTCATCTTTCCATTTATCACCGCTATTACCATCAAGCAATGCCAATACTACGCTCTCTACGCACTTGCACAAGATACTTCTGACATAACCTCCTTCCAAAGCACATACTACTTTCCCTCCAGCCAATCTTTTCAGTTGTCTTGTCAACCGAGCAAAGCATTCTGGAGTTACATTGCAGTCTCCCATATCCCCTTTTGCTGCATCAAACCCCGCACTGACTAAGACTAAATCAGGATCAAATTGAGTGGCAATGGGCATGAGAAGCTTTTCAAATACTACAAGGTATTCATCGTCTCCCATTTTCTTGTCGTTCCATCCTACATTAACATTGCGGCCTTCGCCGTCGCCATTTCCAACAATGCGCGGACCGGCATCTTTTGAAAACGGAAAGAAGTTGCCGTTATCAAAACGATGGATACTGAAATACAAGACATTTGGGTCGTCAATGAAGGCTTTTTGAGTCCCATTGCCATGGTGTACATCCCAATCAACTATCAAAATCTTACGAACATGAAGTCTTTCAATTGCATATGAAGCAGCAACAGCCACATTATTGATGAAGCAGTATCCTCCGCAATATGCAGGCTCTGCGTGATGTCCTGGAGGGCGAATCACTGCAAATCCATTGTCATACTTCCTACGTACCACATCACGAACAAGCCGACAGAGAGATGAAGCTGCAAGTTTGGCCATTTCTGCAGAATCATTTGTAAAGTAAATGGATTTGTACTGCTCAGCTTCAATATCGAGGCGATCATTGCAGCAACAGGAAGTTCGGCCAAGGAGCTGCATGTAACCAGATCGATGGACACGCAAGTAATCCTCCTCTTCAAGGTACTTAGTTTTGTCATTTTCATCTGATATGTCATGACACCTTTCTAAAATTGTCTTTTCTACCGATGATGTTGCTTTTGATAAACAATCGCGCACACTTAAAATACGAGCCGGTCGTTCTTTGTGAAATTTGTTATGTCTATCAAAATGTTTCTCTGCAGCCTCAAACACAACCGCAGTACGGCAGTCACCATTGTTAGGAGCCACATCGGCTTCTTCTGAATCTTCGCTGCATCCGACAAAATATCCATCATGAGGAGACGAAGGATCTAGTGGGTTACCATCATTATCAACGCCGCTGCAACTCTCTGCTTGGGCACAATTCAATGAAGCGAGCTGCTCCACATCTTCACCAGCATTGCCTTCATCGTTGCTAGTATCGAGAAGAGTAGCAATAGAAAAAAGACTGGAGTTCACTCTCTTCAAGCACCTCTCGTTTGAACACAAATCAGCAGCACGTTTCATCTTTCTCCAGACGAGTTTAAGGTGACAGCATTAGCAATCAATAGAAGGCAATACAGAATAGATTATTTTTTTTTTGTCAAGACAATAAGAACTTACCTGTACTTAGGTACCCTATGTAGAAAATAAGCGTTGATCGAAAAATAAGCGTGTAAACGCTGTGTATTAAAGATCGCAGCGCCACTTCTTTTCGTTAGAATGAGAAAGACAACACCAAAACATGCCTGCGCCTCCGACCTCCATCACCACCATCAATCACCACCATCCATTCCATTTCATGCCATAAATAGCACCATGGTACTGTACATTATCGGCTTGGGCCTCTACGACGAAAAAGACGTCACTGTCCGTGGCCTTGAACTCATCAAATCGTCGGACAAAATCTTTCTCGAAGCCTACACATCAGTTTTAAGCGTTGGCAAAGAACGCCTCGAAGCATTCTACGGTCGTGATGATATCGTTGTTGCCGATCGTGACTTTGTAGAATGTCACGCTGAAGACATCTATATCCCAGCCAAAGAAGGGAATGTTGCATTTCTCGTAGTGGGAGATCCAGTATGCGCCACAACACACTCTGATATTATGTTACGTGCACGAGAAGAGGGGGTGAAAGTAGAGGTTGTCCACAACGCTTCTGCCATGGGCGCAGTTGGATGTTGTGGTTTACAGCTTTACAACTTTGGTCAGACAGTATCAATTCCTTATTTTGATGAGAATTGGAGGCCAAAATCATTCTATCCAAAGATAAAATACAATCGCGAGGGAGGGATGCACACTCTTTGTCTACTGGATATTAAGGTCAAAGAACCTGATTTTGAAGCAATGAAACGAGGAAAAATTGTATACCTACCGCCACGATTTATGTCAGTGAATGAGGCTTCAGAACAGTTGATTGAATCTGAAGAAGAGTTAAAGAAAGGAGCATATCATCCCGATAAGACTTTATGTGTGGGCTTGGCGCGTTTAGGTCAAGTGGATCAGTGCATTATTGCAGGCACATTAGAAGAGCTAAAAGAAGCAGATTTTGGTGCACCACTCCACTGCCTGATTATTTGCGGAGAAGTGCATGATTTGGAATTAGAGTCATTACGACCTTTCCTTATTCCAAACTCTGCTTTTCAAATCGATGCAGAAGGTACTTTGTTCAAGCGAGAAGATACCGTTGTTGAAAATGATGATGAGGAATGATGTTGATACCTATAATGAGAATGAGTAGCTACCATACACACAAATAGAGTTTTCCTAATTATACCTAATTTGAATTTTACTATTCTGTCATGAAAGATGTCACGTAGCATCCTTCGTCAGGACACTGTTCGCCGCAAGTCGTCTCGTCCTTAAGCATCTCAGTTAACCAGTCCCCACCAGACGAGCCCATATTGCAATTGCCTGCACGGCGATATCTGCAGACTTGAACATGACATGTATATCCATCGGACTTGACTTCCACTGCGTCAGCACAACCTACATAGGCGCTCCCTCGCCAGAGCGCCTGCGTTAAATGTGCATTATCAGGCCAGTCCCATCCCACCTCCCTCTCAACCCATCGAGACACAATTTTTTCAACCGGTTGAATTTGACCAAAGCTGGAAGCACTGCCTCCGTGGTTCTTGGCGAGATTTTCTCCGTCGCCTTGTCGATTTGGGTCGTGCCTAATACTAACATCGTCGCACTCGTTCAACAATGCCGTCGCCCACACACGCGCTCTATCTGCTAGCGAATGTGACCACGCCAGAGGGACATATTCTTTTCCATATTTCTTATGAAATTCTTTTCTTCTCGTGTTATGTCCCACCCAGTATTGATATTCGCGCTCGGTCAAAGTTCCAGGATCGTAACCAACTAAAATGTCGTAGCTCAGCTCCTTCTTGAAGTAACCACCCACAACTATTTGTTGGCCATTCAGAAATACTCTGTATTTGCCCCGTCCGTTTCCACAACACATACCATCGCCGTATTTGTCGCGTATAGTGAACTTGTACTTACCAGACTCAAGGCCACATATATCTTGTGATGCTTCCTCATTTGCACCGTAAGCGCCCTCGGGTACAGAGACAATCTCTGTATTTCTGTCGACATCTCGAAGCACCCACGATGTCTCTTCGCCAAACTTATCCGTCGTAATCTGAACGTTTATACATGATGGAGTCGGCGGCAAAGAGGGCAATTGAGTTGGTTTCCGAGTCGGCGGTGGGTTTGGCACTGTAATAGATTGGGAAGAAGCTGGGGTATCTTGAATGGATAGCTCCACAACATTCGAAGCTGCTGGCGATGCTACAGGCTCATTGTTTGGAGTAGGCGCTGGCTGAGATGGAGCTGGATTTGAATCCACCGGTGTCGAAACTGATGATTCAGGCTGAGTGTTTGAAGCTGGCACTGGTTGAGATGGCGTTGGTTTTGACTCTACCTCAGTCGAAACTGGCACTGGTGGAGGTGGAGCTGGATTAGACTCTACCTCTGTCGAAACTGGCGATGGCACAGGCTGAGTGTTTGAAGCTGGCACTGGTGGAGATGGAGCTGGATTAGGCTCCACTGCTGTCGAAACTGGCGATGGCACAGGCTGAGTGTTTGAAGCTGGCACTGGTGGAGA
>JALLBC010001035.1:0-10408 GCA_036939775.1 Skeletonema grethae | reverse complement strand
AGACTAGAGACTCTGGTAAACTCTAGGATATTGTAGTCGTGAAAGGAATGTTCCCTGGGTAATGATGAGACATAAAAGTAAGCATGTTGTATGTAGGAGCGAGTATTACTTAGTGAGTTTGTCAGCTGGCTTTTTGTGTCACTTCTTTTCAGCCTTGCCGCGAACCGCGAAAGCACGAACTCGCATAGAAAATACATCATAGAAAGGTGGCATCACCGCAACCCGCAACGCAAGCCTACCTGCAAAGATTACTAAGAAGATGGGCTGCATGAACTCCAAACCTTCCTACATCGACATCGAGCATGTCGCTGGTGGAGAGAAGGACTACCAAGAGAGATTCCTCGAAACCAAAAAGCTCGGGGAGGGTGAATTTGGTGAAGTCAAGTTGGTCCACGATGTAAAGGCGACGGCGAACGACATGACGACTGCCAAGTATCTGGCGGTCAAGTATTTGAGGAAGGGGTTTACTTTCAAAGATAATACACTTTTCCCTCCGCTCAAGAAGGAGATGTTGCAAGGAGAGGTGGAAATTTTGCGCCGATTAAATGGAGAGGTGAGAGAAGGAGAAGCCATTGATCGGCCCTTACCGTAGCTGTGGTCGTGGATTGCCGCAGCTGCTTGTTAATTTGTTTTCCATGCCCATGCGTTCCATATTTACATCAACTCACACATTCATGTTCATTTATCTACCGTACATCATTTCAATTTCACATATCAGTGCTACAATCTTAAACTTGTGTCTGTCTACGAAAGTCCATCCATGATCTACATGATCACCGAGTATTGCGAAGGCGGAGAAATGATTCCGTACGCCTCCAAGGCATTCCAAGAAGCGGGGGGATTGCGTACGGAGGATGTTAGCAGGATTAGCTACCAGCTATGGAGCGCAGTCAATCACTGTGTCAAACATAACGTCATCCACAGGGACATCAAGCCGGAGAATGTAATGTTTACCACCTCTAAGAGGGACAGCGAATTGCGCCTTATTGACTTTGGCAGTGGCACATGTGACGGTGTTTCTGTACAGCAGAGTGATGAAGCCGAAGACCTGAGCAGACATCATACGTTTGCTGGATCGGCATTTTACATTTCTCCAGAAATGTTTCAACGAAACTACACACCGAAAACTGATGTGTGGTCGGCAGGGGCGACTCTGTACGTGTTGGTAGCGGGTTATCCTGCTGAACGTCTTCAAGAAACATTCAATGTACTACAGAGTACCAAGAAACATCGTTTGCGACAACTGCCCAATATGCCCAACAACATGCCTGATTCATTTTATGACATGTTGGAGGGAGCTTTGGCGTACAAGCACAAGGTCAGGTCAACTGCTGGCCAGTTGATGAGTGGGGAGTTCGCACAGTTCCATATCCAGCATGATCCCCAAGATAATGCCACTGAGGCAGTATTGGGAGGAACGAGCGATGTGCAAGAACCACCAGCTACTCCTGCACGCACCAAGTCTGTTTTGCTCGAAGGATCCGTCAGCAGACACAGCGTTTATCTAGGCTATCAAAAGTTTGAACGCAGCGTCACAACAATTTTGGCTACCATGCTCTCCAAGGAAAATGCAAGGCGTCTCCTCACTTTGCTAGAGGAAGAAAGCAAGAAGGAAAGCACAGTGAATGGCAACGCCTTTGGTGGAGAGGCCATCGAAGAACCTTTGACCGATATCAAGACTAACAAGGAAAAGTTGCAAGTTGTTACGATTGCCACTTTGCTTGATGTACTTGAAATCATGAAGGATGGAACTCTTTTGGGGGACGATATCGTAGACGTGTTGAGAATGATAAGGTCGTTGAAAGACTTCGTTTGGTACGAATCTTTTGCCTATCATATTTCCAATCTTCGTCAATTTGTGTCAATCCAAATGATGGCACCCACCCGCCAATCGAAGGTAGGCAAGAAATGGAATTTGAACACATCTCATCACGGGTTTAGCTCCATGAGAAAGCTGTTGAACGACGGCACTGCTCGCACCGAATCATTGAACATGTCCATGCGTTAAATGGAGTTTTTATGTGCATGTAGAATGCTACAGCAATTTTGAAGATTAGGACGAGCAGCAATTTTGTAGAAACGATTTTGAATACTACTACTTCTATTAATGTTAAAGATTAAGATTTTGAAGAACCACAGAGTTGCATCACATGTGCGAACATTCACATAGCTGGAGCTAGCTATGATGATCACAAATAGATAATAGTTTTAAAAGCAAAAACACTTATTTCAATCCCCACATAGCCACGAAACACACCTAGCTTTCTCCATTCACATTCCGCGGCAGTAGGCTTAGGCTTACTTTGACTTTGCTCCACCTCCACCCTCCACACACATACATTTGCTGCTGCCCCCCCCCCCCCCAGGCTCATATCTCCTCTCTCCAAAGAAGTGAGGAAACGCATAGAGCCCAACTAGGATCACAACATGCTGGCCCATTGGCATCATCTCCTCCTGTAAACAAGCAAGCTAGCCAAGCAAGGACGGAATCGGAAGCAGCTGCCTACAACGACAGGTGTCCCAAATAAGTGATGTCCATCTTTCGTCTCTTTAGCCCCTTTATTTTTTGCGCCAACGCCGACATCCAATCACCAATCACCAATCACATCACAACCATGACGAGAGTAAGTAGCTCTCTGCCCTACCATAATAAATCATCAGCTCACTATCCACCATGACATCACTGCGACGAACCGACATCCTCTCCCTAATCCACCTCCGCTCCGACGGACGCCGCCCCAACGAAATCCGCCACATGACCTGCCATCTCGGCGCCCTCCCCTCCACAACCGACTGTGGCTCGGCACTCCCATCAAGCGCCTGCTCGGGCAGCGCCATGGTCACCATGGGCCTAACCCAAGTTCTATGCACGGTCCGTGGTCCATGTGACGTCGGACGACGTACAGAGGAATTACCAGATAGAGCGACGTTAGAAGTGACAATGAGAACGGCTCCATTTGCTCCACCGGGAGATCGACGATCGACGAATCCAACGAGTGATCGACGATTGATTGAACAGTCTCATCTACTCCAAAAGGCCATGTCGGCATCGATATTACTGCATTTATATCCCAAGTCGAAAATATCCGTGAAGGTAATGGTATTGGCGGATGATGGGGGACGACTTGAGGCGGCAATTAATGCGTGTACGCTTGCATTGATTGATGCGGGTATCCCTTTGAAAGATATGGTGTGTGCTTGTTCGGCTGGACGGTGGAATGCAGGGGGGAGTGATGAGATTGTTGTTGATTTGAATCGGAGGGAGATTCAAGCTGCTACTGGGTCTTCTGGTGGTGGTGGGAATAACAGTGGTGGTGGTGGAGGGACAAGTGATACAATCTACCTTCCTGTAGCAACCATGCCTCAAAGGGGGACGGTGGTATTATCTCAATGTGAAAGTCGATTATCGGGTGGGGCAGAGGCGTTTGGGGAAGTTTTAGAATGTGCTCGTGCGGGATGTGAGATGGTTATGGAGGTTATGGCTGCGGCTGTGAGAGAGAGGGGCGCGGGACTTTGGAAGGCGAGGGAGGGAAAGGCAGCTGTTGTGTTGGATGATTGGTAAATGATCTTTTATTCAACTGATCATTCTGTATTGGGCAATCAATAATGAGAAGATAATAATTATGGTAGCTTGAAATTCTTGCTGTGTGTGCTATCTATCGTACAATCACATCCCTGCACAGCCATCAAGAACATCCATAGTCAGAGCACATAAAAGATTGGTAGCTGGCGCCCTTGTCGTGAACGATATCACTGCTACTTATGTACCTATGATTGATTTCCTTTTATTTACTTTACTGCTGGCTGAGTTAACTAGATGCTCAAAATCTCTTTGTCAAGACAGAATGTCCGTTTGTAAGACTGGCCCGCCCGGTATGCTTGATTTACTCTCATCGACGTACTTGACTGTAAGTGCAGCTTTCTTACTTCCAGCATCGATCAAAGATAGCTTATTGACGAACGCACACAGTTCTTTACCTTTCTCTTCATCTGTCACAAGACGATTATGAGTCGGACTCCAAATTTGTGATCCTCTCTTGTAACGCTCCAATCGCAATCTATTCATGAACATGGGTACAATCTGTAGCTGCTTCAAATCCCCAGAGGAAGAATCAACATCTGCTATGTAGATACCTCCAAGACGGTTGTATTGATCTTCACCTCGGTTCTCAAAGCCTTCATAGTCATTGATGATATCTCCTGTTCCGTACAGTATCAACTTGCCCTTGTACACTTCCATTCCACGCATGTGATGACTTGAGTGCCCGTATATGATATCAATACCACAACTATCAATCACTTTGTGAACAAAGTCTCTCCTGCACGCAATATCCATCGCATCTTCACCCTTGAGTGCCCAGTTTGGCCCCATGTGTATACTGAGTATTCTCAGTTTATGTCCAGCGCATGGATAAGAATCAGTGGCTCGTTTTACAATCTCTAAAGCGTCCGTAACAGCTTCATTGCTCACAAGGGCTGGAATGCCCACTAATCCAGATGTACCATCACTAGCCCACCATGCTGTCGGAGTACCACTACAGCCGCTTGCTACCGCAAACACTTGGACGGTTGTATCGATGCACTTGAGCTCAGCTGGTTTGCTTGCTTCTAGCAGAGTTTTCCCAATGCCTACAGTATAAACATTCGGCAGGGCAGCTTGCAACTTCTCAAGCGCTGGAAGAGTTTCACTATCAAGTGCTGTTCTGCCATAATCTAAAACGTGATTATTCGCCAAGGAAAGGACAACCGGACTAGCAACTTCACCTCCGTGAGTGGTTTCCGCGAAAGGGCGTATCATATCATCAAGGTTATCAACATGAGTGTGATATCGTATACCTTTCCACAGGGGCAGATCCGGCATGTCAATCGATCGTGTAATGTGACTTTCTACATTGAGTAGGCGAATATCAGGTGAAGGGTCAATCCGCAACTTACGATAGTCCTTCCAGAGATAGTTCCCTTGCTTGTTTTGCGCACGTATCTCTTCTAATGAAAAGTCTCCGTCGGGATGTCCTGAAGGATGCATGCACATATCCAAATAGTGATATCCGGGGCAGCTATCAGTGATGAACTCTTCATCTTTAGATTGAATAGGAAAAGATAGCTGTACTGCCCGACCCAGCATGTTGTCTCCACCATGAAACATAACTCGGATAGTCTTCGACGACGGCGGCTTTGACATAGTAACGTATGCCTTGATGGAATTAGCTGATAATATGCTTGCAATGGAGAGGTTTATAAGAATAGGATTCTTCATATTGTTGTTGTTATGAGGCGGTCTCCAGAGCTGCAGATATGGCAGAAACAAAAAATGAGAACACCAGTTGCGACTACTCCCCGCTTAACCAAATCAGTCGTATTTGAGAACGGGAATGTAAATGGGAAGTGAAAGAGAAGCAGAACGACAGGAAAGGTAAATTTATTCAGTTAAACGACAGAACTGAAACGATTTCTTTTCAAGATTCTAGAAATGCATTCCAATAGAGTGAATAACATCGACAGCTTTCCACATTTTCGAAGCGATGCTTTTCTCGACAACATCTTCGATGTATGTCAATGCATCATCATCATTTAAGTCTAGCCGGAATCTTCCACGCATCGCCAGGATCGCCTCTTCAGGTGACTGGTAGATAGAGACATCTACCATGTTCGAATCAACCATAAGACGAACATGTGATAACAATGAACGAAGATTGTTATGTCTTCGGAGTGTGAGAAAAGCAGCTCCAGCAAAGGAGACAAACCTAGCAAAGTTGTCGCTTCCACGGCCTCCAAATCCCGTTACCATCTCCTCAGTAATTCTCATTGGCATGTAAGTCTTCGGATCATGACCCAAGATGAAAGAGTAGTCACAATGCAGTAAATGACCATTTTGATGAAGTAAGATGTTGTCCAAATGGCGATCTCCTACCCCCAATAGATAGGTGATAACACAATATCCAGCACAACTCTTCACATACGTGTCCATGACATCTTTCTTCACAAAGTAGGGCGCAGAATCATCGAAAGCGGCGCTCCTGAGGAAGTCTTGTATTGGGTTATCAATAATAGAGCCATTTGATTGCTGACGCAGACCACGAATGGATTGATATTTGCACCAACTTCGTCTCTGTGGCTGTGGCTTATCCGCTTTTGTAGCGACAGGCTGAATCTGTTTGTCGTCGGAGGAGCTGCTCGAAGGATTCGAGCCGGAGTGGGACGAGCCAGACGTCTTGCATAGCTCAGAAAGAGGAACCGTCCCCTTCACCCACTCAATGAAACCCTTCTGTGCACCAACCGGTAAACAGCGGAAAGTCTTCAGTTTGAGATCAAGGCCAGATGATTTCAATATTTCGTGACATCTTTCAATCAACTGAATTGCGAGGAGTTCCTGTCGCAAATCATCTCCATGTTTGTACAAAAGAAGACACTTCTGAGGATGATTGTCTGCAGCAACAATTTCAGTGCTCACACTGAGCTGCAGTTCTACGTTTCCAACAGTATCTTGATCGACTTCGCCATGCTGGTCAAACTCTTCAGCGGAATCAAACGTATAGATCCTAGCCTTTGTGTTGACACACGAGCCCTCGTCGCTCCCCTCATGCGATTGCTTCCAAATATCGCTCAAGTCTACAAAGCCACATCCCACATCGTTTTGATTCTTGTCGTCAGATATCGTTGTCAACTCGGGATGACCCGACGAGCTAGAAACTTTCAAAGAAAGAGTCTTGGGATATCCCCAATTGGACTTTGTCTCAAAGACAAGTGTATTGTTTGAAGGCTTTGATTCTTGTATGACCCCAGCAACAGATCCTTGAACAGCAAAAGCAGTTCCAACTGGCGTGCCGCTGAGACCCAGTATTTCGACCTTAGTTCGATACAAAACATCCTGGGAGCCCCCTCCGATGTGACTCCTCTCACTTTGAATCAAGGTTGGCAATAGTGTATTGGGCTGCGAGTCAAAACAAAGGAGCAAAGGGAAGTGTGCACTCGGAAGAATGAAGCATTCACTGGCATCCACCGACGTTAAGAGTTCTGTAGGATCCAAAGGATTCAATATTGGGAATCGCTGCTCAGCCGAAGAGGAAGATTGGCCCGAGTTATTCATGAGGCGCAAGTCGGATCGGAAGCTTTGCGTTACAGATGCTAGTGCACTCTCCTTGCTTGATGACCACAATGCCCAATCCGCCACTTTCTGTGAGAACGATTTCATCAGATTCTTCTCTATCGCAGAACACGTGTTGTCTATTTGCCTCAATATCCAAGCCATATTTTCAAACTGTCTCGACATGGACATTTCATTACTGCTTTCCCTGGTTTGGCTTGTATTTTTGTTGAACACATTGGAGAATGTGAATGACTTGGCCGGGATCATATCAGGTGATGATTTTGTAGGCATGGATTGATCGGAGGTGGGCGGAATCTTCAGGCTGCGCTTCTTGAAGAGCTTCAGAATCTTCTTGCCCTTCCCTTTCTTTTTCGACACCTGATTTGAATCCTGTGGAAGGTTATCATTCAATGTCGAACCGAGACTTGCTTGCTGACCCCCAAATGGGGTTGGAAGTGAATCTACATCTGGACTTTCCAAACTTACAGGCGAATTGACACTCTCAGAAGCCGGGATGGATAAATGCGCATACTGATCACGTGTATACTGCTGCTTCATACTGTTTGAAGACGAAGATTCGTGATTCATTGGATACCCAATACTTCCTTGACGTCCCTCTTCCAAACACAATGACTTGTCAAACATTCTACCCGAAAGACTGCGTTGCGCATATCGGAGCAATTTCAATGCAACCACAGTGGTTTCGCTACCATTTTGTTGTTGTTGTTGTTGTTCAGCCTTTTGTACTTCCAATACACCAATGAACGATCGAAGGAGGAAGAATAAGCGTTGGCACAGACTGGCATTTGTCATGGCCACATCAACAAGGACATCAAACATGGCTTCACTCGATTGCAACACTTCTTTATTCGCCATCGTCGGAGAGATGGCCACTCCAAGCAACTGTAATAAATGAGCATCAAATACAGCCTCGGCAGCTGAGGATGACGTGGCAATCTCTTGAATGACACCAAGAAATTCCGCCATTGAATATGCTGCGTCTTGATCATCCACTCCAATTCCAAATGGTCCACCCATCTCAACATACTTCGTTTCACAACACCCTGCAGCATGATACGACATTGACTGCGCCAACGATGCCAACGGATTCCACACCTCCAACAACTTTTCCCGTTCCAACATTGGACAAGGTCCAAAGTTCGACGGTGGGGGCTGATACGAACGACGACTACCACTCACTCCAGCAACTTGATTGGCCAACATGGCACGATTCCGAATGGCGGCAATATTCGCAGCTGCCACCGACACACCCCCCGGTGGGAGTATCCCACCCGCGGCAACGTATGCAGCTACATCGGCTATTCCGGAGGCAAGGTTTCTGTTGGCAGTGTCTCCATGAAGGTTCAATCTCCCCAATGAGGTTGATGACGACAATGATGGTCCTCCCGCAGATGAATCGTTACGATCGTCCACCACCGTCCCCATTGCGGATGGCCCGGCACAAGCAAAGAATGTCTCGGATATTGCACTGGAATATTCCATGGGACGAGATCGTACCTCGACATCTCGCACAGTGGGATAATGTTCATAATTCTTCTTTTTCTTTTTCAAGCTCATCATCTTCTTCTTTTGAGTACTACTGCCGCCACTGTTGTTGCTGCTACCATTATTGCCTCGACGTGACGATAGCACCACTCCTCCCTCAGAAGTAGGAACAGGACTCTTACTTCTCCCCCTCCTCCCACCAAGTCCATTACCATTATTCGGCGTAGCACCACCCTCCCCACCACCACCACCCTCCTCCCTCTCCATAAACGTCGACCGACTAGCAGCAGGAGTATACCCCAAACCAATCACCATCCTCTCCCCATTCAAAAAATTACTCCGCAATACCCTCGCGACACCGACATGATCTAACGTGCGTAAACTCTCGTCATTGACAGCACAGACGATTGTTCCACGACGGACACCTGCATTGAATCCGGCGAGGTTGGATACGACGCGTTGGACTAGGGCAAAGTTTCCGCAGGGGGCCCATTCGATGCCGCTTAGGGGATGTCCTGAGAGGAGGAGGACCGTGTACAATTGACCATTTTTGTAGAGGAGGAGTTGGATTGGTCGTTTGACTTGTAGATTGTCTTCGGGTGGGGATGATGTAGCCGATGGTGACGTTGACGATGTAGTCGTCGTCGTCGTCGCAGTAGTAGTTGAATTTGGTGTACCACCACCTGTCGTCGTACCACTTCCCTCTCCATCCTCATTCTTCCCACTTCCACCATTCTCACCAGACAATAAACCAGCATACATCCACAACCGTTCCAAAGCCCGATCACTCCGCTCTCCCAACATACCCATCTCATTGATAGATACTAGAATACTACCGGGGGATATACCGGCAGAGTAGGCTTCGGAATGGATGGAGATGGATTTGACATGTAGGCCTAGGGGGATTCGTGAGATGGTGATTCCCAGTTTGTTATTGTTGGATGTGGTGGTGGTGGAATTGGATGTGGAGAAGGTGGAGGTTGTGGTGGAGGATGGAATGGTGGATATGCCTGGATGGGAGGTTGGTTGTGGTCCACCGTTACCGCTGCCATTGCGTAGGGGAGTTTGATACACCCCATTCCCATTCATCATCCCATTTGCAGACGCAGTTGTTCCATTCCCTACATTCTTTCCGACACTCTTTCCATCAACATCTCGATAGGTAACAATGGAAGGATCATCACCACCCTCCCTCAACACAATGGGAGTCGATTGAGTTTTACTCTCTACAACTCTTCGTGGGGTTGACACTCCACCACCAGCACCACCTCCATTCACTGAAGCAGCGCCAGAAGCAGCAGTAGTGGTAGCAGCAACAGTCGGATCCACAATGGCACCATAGGTAACATAATGAGGAATATTGGCCTCCCCCACTCCTTGCTTTATACCAATACGAGACTCTACAACATCAGCTGCTGCTGCTGCTGCTGCTGCTGCTGTGACAGATCCTCCATTATTCTGCACATTGTTGGCGTGATTCAACACTGTGGTAGAGAGGGGATAAAAGTCTTTACCGAAAATGGCGTCAATCCATTCGTTTCGAATGTCATTTCGAAAGGTTGTTTCTGCTTCTTCACCTCCTCCACTATTATAATTAGTGTTGTGGGTGCCATTAGTGTTCATTTTTTCATCACTATTGGAAGCGGTCGTGACAGCTTCTTGATCATTCATCATTGTCTCACTCGTCATTGCCGCCGTTGCTGATGCTGTGGAAGTTTTAACCTCGGAGGGGAGAGCAAGCATCCCCCGTTTCCCATCGAGTATATAATTGCCATGTCGCGTAAACCTCCTTTCACCACCATTCACAACATTGTT
>JALLBC010001025.1:0-10263 GCA_036939775.1 Skeletonema grethae | reverse complement strand
AAGAAGTTCTTTGACACAAATGCTCTCGACTTTGCAATGATCGATGGAGGTGAATTATCTCCTCCTCCTCTGATATCAGCGATATCGTCACTAGTGATACGTAACCCATCATTTGTGCCCAAGTTAGATGGGAAGGCACATGTAGGTTGCTTGAGAGAGTTATTTATCCGCGATGGAGCAACTGGTCGATTGTTCGACGGTGCTCTTAGAAAGCCACTTGTTGACGATATAAGAAGGAGGAATAGCGCCGCTACTCTCATTGTTGGAGTACAGGTTGGATAGGTGTTAGTGCTCCAGAAGTGACGATTCGATGCAAGCTATCGACAATAGGGAAATTTTTGCTCCTTTCACTTTGCACTTTGCACTGTACAAGAGGAATTAGTATAGTTCTACTTACGGGATCACCCTCCTTCATAATCTTTGATCTGAGAATGCGCATTCATCGATGCGATCTCATTGCGGCTGCAAACAACTTTGCTATCGAAGCATAAATAGCGATAAATAGGCCAGGTAACGCCGTCTCTCGTTTTGGTGGCATTGCTATCACTATTGCATTAGTCGGATTATTTAGCGGTGTCGTCAAAGATGGAGTCGATCGAAGGCGAACAGAATGATGAAAGTGTAGCTACCACATCCACCATCAATGAGGCTGCTGTAACAATCAATGATGAAAGTAATGATTCAACAACAGCTGAAGTCGCCAATGCAGCAACTACTGCAGATGCAGATGAGGGCAATGCGATTTCAGATGAGGTTACTTCGCCAGAATCATACCAAACGACTGGTGCTGCAGAAGGCAAAGAGGAGACTGATGACGCAGCGGTAAACAATAGTATCGATAATAAGGAGGCTGCACTAACAACTAATGAAATGGACACTACAGCTTCTACGACAAAGACTGAGCAAACTGCACAAGAGAATATTGAAACAGAGGCAGTTCCAAAGAGCAATGATGTAAATCTACTAGGATTTATCGACGAAGGGGCAACCAATAATTTCAGTACTGATACTCAGGCGGAAATGTCGTCATTTCCTGAGAATGGCACCTTTGCGGAAACTGCATCGAATGATTTTGATTTACTTGGCTTTGGAGCATCAGAAACCGGAGAGGATAAATCAGTGGATGATAACTGTGCTGTTGACCAAAATTTAAATGAATTGATTGATGTGGGCACGGAAGATAAGGAGAAGAATGACGCATCCGAACAAAGGCCTGATTCGGATGTTACCGCTGAGGAAGCTTTGCAGACTCAAGAAGAAACCAATGGCTTAGATCCAATTTCCAATCAAAGTGACACAGATGAAGACCCTTTGTTGATTATGTCAATAGCAAATGATATTGATAAGGATACGACAGTGGATATAAACATCCCCGACGTTCCTTCTGAAAGTGGTGCAGTTGAGGATTTGTTGGGTGTAGAACCAAACGAGGTTTCTGCAACAATCGTCACGTTGCCAGAGAGTGCTGACAATGGAATTGATACGGAGGACTCAACACAATCGAAAAATGAAGAAGATGATGGTGACGCTTCGGTTGCCACAGATACGCAACCAAACGAGAAGGACAAAACCACGCCCGATTCCGAAAGCGTGATCCAGACACAGATAGAGACAGTGGAAGAGACAGCCAGCGCCAACATTCCTAGTGAAAGTTGTGCAGTGGAGGATTTGTTAAGTGTTGCACCTGAGGAGCCCTCTGCAACACTTGTCACTTTGCCAGAGAGCACTGACAATGAAATTGATGCGGAGGAATCTACGCAATTGAAATGTGAAGAAGTAACCAATAATGATGGTGTCACTTCGGAGGATACGGATACTCAACCAAATGACGAATCTATTCCTGCTGACCTATCTGGTGAAGATGGCTCTGAACAGATATCCATGCAAGAGGCGATGGGATTGAATAGTGACAACAAAGTCAGCGATGTCAAAGATGTGGAAGATGCTAAAACAAATGTTCAGGAGATGTCTCCACCAGCAGATGAACCTACTGCGACATTTGCAAAGTTACCAGAGGGTAATTTGAACGAAGAGGCGGCGCACTTGAATGTTTCCACCAACAATGTTGGTTTAACTTCCGAGGCTTCAGATACACAAACAAATGAATTTAACAATGCAAACATGCTAGATGACGTATATCAGGAAGAAGAAGAAGAAGGCGGTGATGAAGTGCAAAATGTCGAAGAAGAAGTAAGTGGGATCAATTCGACCCCTGTACAGAACAATGAACAAGAAGATCCTACAGTTTCTGCACCTGCTGAAGCACACACCGAGGAAGAGGCGGAATGGCTATCGATGGGNACAAGAAGATCCTACAGTTTCTGCACCTGCTGAAGCACACACCGAGGAAGAGGCGGAATGGCTATCGATGGGTTTGACTCTAGGGGATGCTCTTCGTCAAATAGTAGCTTTGACCGATGAGAGGGATTCTGCACTTGCAATTTGCCAAGAAAAAGATGACGTCGCTTCGCAAGCAGAGTATTTATTAGTTGAAGTCCAGGGAAGGTTAGAAGCCGAGATGAACCGACGAGCTGAATCAGATTCTAAAGCCCGAAAGTTAGCCGAAACAATGAACACATACGAAGAGCGACTGAGGGCGTACGAAAAAATGGAAGACGAGCTTGAAGCTGCTCAAGCAAATCTTGTTACAACAGTTTCGGAAAAATCCAAATTGGAGTTGGAGATAGCCAAGTTGCGTGAGGTGAGGGAAGAGTCTGAGAGAAAGGAAGCGGTGCTATCTAATAGGCTTAATGAAGCAAAAAAGAAAGAAGCTAACAAATCAAACACCGCTGGACGCTTGGAGCTTGACAACGAAGAGCTTAGAGCTAACCTCGAAAGTACCAAGGCGGAACTTGAATTAACTTCGAAGGCGAAGGCCAAACTCGAGGGCACTATGGAAAAATTGAAAACCAAAGCCGTCGAGAGAGTCAAGCAAGCAGAGACTGCGCTAAAGGAGGAACGTGAGTTGAATGAGCAAAGAAAAAGGAAGATGAAAGTATTTGTAGAGACAAAGGCCGAAGAATTGAGAGAAGCAAAAGAGAGTGCAGGTGATATGCAAAAGGAGTTACAAGAGACTCGGTCATCACTAACTGCAAGCCGGGAACGAGAAGAATCAATTCAAAAGGATTTAGAAAGTGCACGCATTAAGTATCGAGAGGTTCAACGAGATATGGAACGAATGAAGAGAAACGCAGAAGCTTTGCACAGCATGGGTAACAATTTGGAGCAAGAGCTGGAAAAAAGTGCAAATGAGACAGAAGAACACAAAAAGAAAAGAATATCCGCAAAGCACGAACTCATGACAATGATGCGAACATTAGAAGTCGAAAAGGGAGTGAGTGAAAAGCTACGAGAGTCAATGAAATTCACATTTGCTCCGAAAGCTCAAAGTCAACAGCAGCTACTATCAGAGTGTCTACGAGACCTGGAACAGGAATTAGATCGTTTATCTATAAAACTGGGAAAGGCTTTACTGCCACAAACGCAAGCGGACGACGCTGGGCCTACCTCGCCTTCAAAGAACGGCGAAGGATTGGAGCGCTCTGAATCCAATGGGTCTGGGAAGAAAGCGAGAAGAGGACGCGCAGCCAAAGCAGATATGGATACGGAGCGTCTTATTTCCAATCTCGAACAAGAAACACAGTCTGTAAGCAAAGGAATCATGGCGCTTGTGAGCAGCATTGAAAGAATGAGGATTCTGCTAGACGAAGACAACACTTTCAATTGCATGGCATTTTTTTCTAACCACTTGGGATTGGCAATCGGAGCGGGGGAGGCTCGTCATCAAAGACTTGGTGATGAGACTACTGCCGATGATAACGAAGAAGCCGTGTCCATTACGTCGTTTGAACAAAGATAGCGGAGATAAAATCAGAAATTCTAGTGACGATATCTACTTTTAGCTCTCCCTTTCTCTACACTACAATCTTATTCTAATGCTTCAAGCTGCTCGGCTAATTCAAGCCATTCTAGCTCCTTTTCTTCTATTTCTTCTTCAACTTTGTTCAGACTGTCGGTCAGATCTGCCAGCACAGTCCATCCTTCATCCGAAGAATTATCTATAGAGCTCTGTAACTCAGCAGCTTTTGCTTTCAACTTTTCTATCAGAGGCTCAATTCTTGCGAGGTCTTTCTTCATTTTCTTCACAGCATTCATACGCGCAACTCGTTCTGCTTTGTCTTCAGTTTTGGGTGCCTTTTCCTCGCCAGCAGCAGGTTTTGCAGCAGCGTCATCTTTGTTTTCCTGTTCAATTAAACATTCAGCATAATCACTCAAAGAACCCAGGTAATCTTTCACAATACCTTTACCCTCAAATACAAACAAATGATTTGTAACTGTGTCTGTGAATGACCTGTCGTGACTAACGATGACCAGTACACCTTTGTAGTCCTCAAGGTAAGACTCTAACGCTCTCAGACTGTCTAAATCAACGTCCTTTGTAATTTGAAAGATCAGATGATATAAATTGTGTTGGCGTGGTATGTGAGAGAGACGGAGATAAACAATAAGGGCAGTGGAAAACTCACGTTCGTCGGCTCGTCCAATATTAAGAAGTTTGGTCTCTTCGCAAGAACAGAAAGTAACTGCAACCTACGCCTTTCGCCTCCAGACAGCATGCTTACTCTTTCAGGCCAACGATTTCTGGGGAACTGGAATTGCTTGAGCATTTTCATTGCTTCTTGTGGAGCTTCTCCCATTACTTTCCCAGCTCCTGCTTCAACGCGCTCCTTAACGAAATCAAGACAGCTTTGCTCTTCGTCAAGGAAAGGAATTCCCATTTGATCATAAACACCAAATACCACCGTTTCACCCGATTCGATGGTTCCAGTGTCTATGCTCTGGTCACCTGTCAAACTGCGAATGAACGTTGACTTTCCTACGCCGTTCCTACCTACAATGCCTATTCTGTCGCCCTTGTTAAAATCATAAGAGAAGTCTTCCAAGATCTTTTTATCTCCAAAGCTGAGAGAAACATTCCTCATCTTCAAGATGTTACCTCCCAGTCTCCGTTGACCGTCGTTGGTTAGCTCAAGAGTAGGATCTTTTACTCGTGGTTTTGTGGATTTCTCCAATTGGTAGAAGCTCTGCTCTCTGGCCTTTTGTTTTGTTTGTCTCCCCTGAGGCTGACGTCTCATCCATGAGAGCTCTTTTTTGTACATCGCCTTAGCTTCACTGTATGCTTTATCTTCATTTGCAAGTCGCTCTTCTTTCCCTTGCAAGTAAGCTGCATAATCACCTTCATAAGTGTAGAATGAGCCTCTGTCCAGTTCCAAGATCGAGCTGCACACATCACCCAAGAATGCACGGTCGTGAGTTACCGTTAACAATGTCATCTTTTTCTTTTCTCGAATCAAGTCGCTTAGCCATCTGATGGCTGCCAAATCAAGGTGGTTGGTTGGTTCTAGGTTTTGGAATATAGAAGGAGAGACATTAGTGGCGACCATTTATAAAAATGATGCGAGGACAAAGTAACAAGAAACAAAGTATTACACACGTATCGTTCTCGACAAGCAACAAGTAGTAACATACCATCAAGAATGAGAACATCTGGCTCTCTTACTAATGCTGCAGCAAGTGCCACACGCTTTCGTTCTCCTCCGGACAATGAACTAAGTGGTTGATCCTCAAGTTGCTTCACTCTAAGCTTCGTAGATACTTCATCCGCTTTTGTCAACACGGCCCAGCCATCCTTTGTATCCATCAACGTAGCAGCAGCAGAGAATGCATCAGGATCTGTTGCTGCATTTAAAGATGCAACTCTGTATTGCCGCACAGCTTCGTAAACTGACATGTTTCCAGTACTAACACTTGTTGAAGTTGTATCTGTCACACCTAATAATGCATCTGAGACTGTTATACCAGATGGAGATGGAGGTTCTTGCTCCACAAAGGCTACTGTAACATCTTTCGGGCATTCGACTTCACCAGTGAAGGGTACGTTATCCCTAGCTTTCCCATTATCACTCCCATAGCCACACGCCTCAGCTAAAATTCGAAGGAACGTAGACTTTCCACAGCCATTGCGTCCGACCAATCCAACTAAAACGATTTTTGATTGTTGAGAGAAGTTATTGATGTTCAGCATCAGCATGCATACAAGCAATAGAAGCAATTTCTTTAAATGCATATACATGACGTACCTCGCCCTCCACGCGGTAAAATATATGATGCAGATTGCAATTGGTACGTATCCCCACCATCAAATGAACACGTCAGTTCTCTCGCAGTGATGGCAGGAGGTCCAGCGACGATGGTTGCCTGCTCATCAGTTGTGTCAGCTACGGATGAGTGAAGTAATGTTCTTGACAGTGGATAATGACGTGCGGTTAATGGTATTACTGGCTGAAAGCAATTCGCCACGATGAAGGCATTGGATAGTAGACTGATCACCAAGAGGAAAGTCGGAGACCCTAACCTACCGGTCGCTTTGGAGGCCATGGTGGCGATGTCTTGCGATTCTAAGATCAAAAGATGAGGCTTTACTTTTAGTGCGTGTTGCGAGCGGGCAGAAATAATACCGGCGCGGGCGGCTGGATGGGAAGATAGTCTCGATAAGGAGAGAGTCCCCTTTAGTGGTGACATGCCACGAGATGTGGTTGATTGAGATTGAGAGATGTGAGATGTGCATGCAAACAATGCCATTGTTGTATGCCGTTGCCGTTTGCCATTGAAGCGGAAATCAATGCAGTGAAACAAAACAATCAGCGGAGAATCATGGGGGAAGAAGGAGACTTGGACGCAATTTCTTTAAATGCCTCCGATGCCGATGTGATGGCCGCAACAGCCCCAAATAATGACAGTGATAACATCTCAGAAGAAAAGAAGACCGCCGAGGACCGCGGCGGTATTCTACGATCCTGGAATCACAGCACGGCCGACACGACATCAACCGATGGGCATCCGCAAATGGCACCGCTGGGTGCATTTGAAGACGATAATGTGGATGACTCCCCATATGAGCACGGCTTTGAACCAGGTGATCACATCATACGATGGGAAATGCTGCCTATTCTCTGGCCCATTCAAATCAATGGCATTGTACTGAAAGTTAGCGATGACAAAACTACAGTCACAATTTGCGATTTTGGAATAACAACTGTGAAAAATGATGTCGTGGGAAAGAAAATGGCCAAGGCTGGGAAGGAAAAGGATGTGGAGAAGATGTTAGAAGAGGAAAATGCCAAGTTTACTGAAGCAATCCAGGATGAAGGGAAGGGTAGTACAGGATCACAAAGTGATGGCGTACGAGAGGGGTCAAAGAATCGCTTGAATATTGTCATTCTTACAAAATGGTCAGATCTGCGTAAATGGAAAAAAGTTAGTTATGAGGGACAAAGTCTACTCAACAAAGGAGGCATGGGAAAAAATTTGGAGAAGTTGGGCAAAAAGACAGAACAGCTTTGGACTTCTGTTACCACATCAGTTACCAAATCATTTGTTAGGAAGGAAAGTGGAGATTCAAAAAAAGTGGTACACCATGCACCAACAGTCCGCTATGATGTGAATGAAGAAGGTTATTGTGTTCATCATCCTGAAATTCAACTTCAGCGACGACGAGAAGGAAAAGGGGATGATGGTCAAGATGATTGGTCAATCGTTCGGAAGAAATGTCCTGAGTGCATATTGGAAGACTGTCCTGCCATGATGGGGGGAGGAAGACCATCGTCAAGAACCTCCTCTGAAGAATCTACACCCGTTTCGAGTGTTGAAGAAGGAGAGGGCCGCGAGGTTGGTACAGAAGAAGGCGAAAAGACAGAAGTTGCTGCGTCGAGTCTGAGTGATAGTGACAGTATCCAAGCTCCTTCGGGTTTAAGTCTTACGCGTGCAGCAAGTAGCAGTTCAAGCACAGAAATCCAAGAAATTTCGTCTGACGTTAGCAAAATCAAAATTGATTCCAAAGATGATGCCTTGGAAGAACGGAACACATTGGCCGACATGATCACAGAGGCGAATAGTATCGATAAACGCACGGTACGGAAAAGCGTTGTAAAAACTGCTCCGGCATCGCAGGTGAAGGAACAACGTTTTGGAAAGCTAACTTCCTGGCGGCAGGGATCATTCATGAAATCAATGTCTGGACTATTCACGTCGCAAAAAAGTGAGAAGGATGAAGAATCTTTGAACACGGAAATATCAGCAAGCCCATCTGAAGTTAATGGTGAAACAGATGAATCCAAATCAGACGAGCTGCCAAGATCAGACCCAGCTGTACTTGTGTTAGCACGAACACGTTTCATCCTAGAGCACGGGGAGGAGATCTTGCCGCCGTATCACATCATCAATTCCAATTCTGAATGCATTGCTGTCTGGTAAGTATGCATTGATGTGTCTTTGCAAAATCTGTCAAAACCTACCACTATACTAACTTTTGTTCCCTTGCATACCTCTCCTTTCAAAGGTGCAAGACGGGACGTTGGTCAACACTTCAGGCCTCAGTCTTCTTGCACTCAACAGCAATTGGGAATGCCAAGTCGTCCACCGTAGCTGGTATTGGGGTGGCAGCGGCAAACCCATTCCTCATTCCTTTAATGGCAGGGATAGGAATCGCCGCGGTCGGTACTCCGTGGCTACTTTTGAAAATGGCCAATGACAAGTGGACCGAAGCAACGATGAGTCTGAATGATCAGTTTTGGATGCAAGCGCAGCCCGAGGTATTCGTTGACTGTATCGAAAAGTGGAGCAAGCTAGGTTGATTGAATGCACTCTTATGTTTAAAGACGTTCAAAAACTTCCTAATAAAAGACAGCATCTATTGACGCTGAACAAATACGCTCCACATAAACTTTCCTAACGTAGACGAATTTTTATACTCAACACTTCATGACATCATCCTGACAGAGGCGCGAACTGCTATGCAAGACCAACTCACGCCTTTCTAGAAGCACATTGTGCAGCAAGGCTGAGTTGTGCTTGGCTTGAGTCTAATGTTAGCGCTGCGCTAAACATAAGGTATGGCAGGAATGAAAGGAACCCATGAAAAAGCGTATGCGACCAACCACCAATTGGATATTTGGAAAAACAGTATACGGCACAAATGAACAATGCAAAAAATTGGCAATAGAGAAGGTAATGCCCACGTAGAAGCACTGGTAAAGTGTACATGAGAACTGATAGTCCAACATTTCTAAGATTTCTCTTTGGGCAAATCTTGGTCTCGAACTGTTTAATGGCACAGTCGAGGTTGAAGAGTGCGTTGAGAAGAAAGTAATCCATCCTTCCCGTTGTTCCATATGATGCGCATGCGGCAGCGAAATGGATGAAGGAATGATCAAGCCTTCGAGTCCAGTGTGGTATGCGCTGAATCCTGACGAAATAAATGGAGAAGTAGTCCAAGGTAAAGGTATGAGAGTGATACGAGCAGATAACTACTTATCATAGCAAACGCAGCATTCACTTACGGTTCGAGTGTCATACAGTTGAAGTGATACACAATGCTAAATATTGGGTGCACAATACCAGCAAGTGCCACCATCATCACAGTTGGCGGTGGAAGTGCAGTCAAATGTGGAAACAAAGGATGATCGATACATCCTGAATTCTCAGCCCATCCATACTCATCGCCCAAGAAATTAGTCAACCAGTTACTTTGTTGTTGTTGTATCATTGGAGCACTAGCATCGTAGGACATATCTGTAGCCCCCTTGGCCCAACTTCCGGATAGCACAAAATATGCACTAAAAATCATCTGGGGCACCATAGACAAGGCATTGCATGCCTCTTGAAGCGGTGACATAACCCTGTTATCCAAGTACGCCTTTGGATCAAATGAATCCTTCGCTATCGCTATCTTCTTCTTCTCTTCGTCCGATCCATCTGAGGATGATGAAGAGGAAGAGACATTGCTATCATTTCGCGACAGATGAATGTCGATTGTCGTGAAGGAGCTTTTCTTTCGGGGTTGAGTGCTCTTGGTTTTCATAGTTACTCTAAGTTCATGCGTTATGTCGCTTCAGAATGTGCTGGCAGCATGAATACTAGCATCAGCTCTCTCTCTCTAGGCATGAAATAATGACTTCCTGTTCGAATTCTTTTCGTGCGCTTTCTTGGCGTCACCGTTCGCAGCTAAGTAGCCGGGGCTTGGCGTTGGGTGGAGCTGCTTGCATGCGGTGCAGAAAAAGGCGTCATTGTCCAGCCAGGTCCACGTCCACAGCGGCCGCTTTTGTCGACAAAAAATGTCGAACGGACACGCATGATGCGCGTCATAGCCAACGTAACATTCGTAACTCGTAACATCACGCGTTACAATAATTTACTTATTGCAAA
>JALLBC010000999.1:0-17120 GCA_036939775.1 Skeletonema grethae | reverse complement strand
CTACTGGATCTAACAATATCAATACAAGTCTTCAATAATCAATCTTTCTGAACCAAAGGGACATAGCGCACTCCCAGAACACGATACACTTTGTAATCATCCTCTTGGAATCCTTTTGTTTCATCAACACCAACAATGTCCCCTCTCTCTCCAACTCGCTCGACCCGATACAAATATTGTATCCCTCCATCGGGGCCGACGGGTACTACCATAACTCCACCTGGTGCCAGTTGGATCATGAGTTGCTCCGGAAAAGTTGCCGCCGCCGCCCCAACATGAATTGCATTGAAGGGAGCAGCCTCAGGATATCCCTTCCATCCATCTCTTAGCATAAACTTGACAGTGCCAGAGTCAAGTAGATCTCCATCTTCTTTCATTACATTCGTCTTTGACATTTGCACAAGTTCGGGGACAACATCAATCCCATAAACTTTCCCTTCATTCAGTGGTGAGGACTTGCGACGGTTCTCCTTTGATTCAACCATTCGACAAAAGACAGCTGTCAAATAGCCCGAGCCACATCCCACATCGAGCACTTTCAATAATTCACCTGGTTTATCTTTCGATGCCTTAAGAAGAGGCGGTAGCAAGTCCTCTAGCACGTGAGCATGCATATGCGGTGCAGAGATGGTTTGCCCATATCCTATCGGGAGCGGAGAATCTTGATGAGCAGAGTCAATCTGCGTTCCCAGAACATAATTCTTGCGGTCGACACGTAGTAGTGCCGCCTTGTTAATTGGTGACTTGACGATACCAGCTTGGGCTAGTTTGTCGACCATGTCACGTTGAGTTTTACCGGAACACATCCATGCACGCATGAGAGGTTTGGGTCCGTCGTTCTTATTATTATTAGCGTATCCGCAAGTTAGTGATGGGAGAGCAGAAAAGAGAATTAAAAGTAGGAGAACTTTGTTACGTCGTAGGCAATGGCGGTACTGCATCATTTCGTTGCTATTGCAGTTTGATGATTGAATACACTGAGGAGCAACTTTTGAATGGGATTGCAAGCAGAAGCCAGAAGCTTGTGCTCTCGTATGGAGTATGGATGTACAACATGCAGATGGTGTTCATTTGCAGGTTGCAGGATGAAGGATGATCAGGGTTCGCAAGAACAGCTGTCGCGATTAAATAGAAAGACCCCTTCAAATGAAATGAAGAATTGTACCCTATCTAAGTTTTCAGAGAGAAAACCGATAGAAACGATTCAACAAAGCATAATCCAATAACGCCTTCACAAACAGAAGTAGCACCCCGAGGAAAATGGTAACTGGAGCATTGGGGCGGACCTTTCCAACATGATGAAGCTGGAGTACGGAAATTATGAATATTAGGTAGAATTAAGTGTGTAGCATTCAGGTCATACTATGTCTGCAATGTGTCGGGTGCCTATGAAATAAGATTCACTGCCTTCTAAATACTTTCCCATTGTCTTTGCTTTCGCAAATGCACCCCATTCATTGTACTTCTCCATAGCCTGCAAGAAGTAATGAAATGATTTCGTCTTTCTACCTGTATCAAGGTAAAAATGACCAGCTAATTCGTTTGCCAACGCTTCTTCGTTTACAAATGTATGTTCCTTGGAGCTCAAAATGGCAGCATCATACAATTTCTCTGCTTCTTCAAAGTTCCTGTCACAAAATTGTTCCTCGGCTTGGAGAAGGTATGTCTCTGTTGTATCACAATCGAACGAAGACTTACAATTAGTATACAATAGAGACAGCGAAGTTTGAAAAAATCATCGAAAGATCGACTTACTGTTCTGAAAGTTCCAAGCAGATGCTGACTTGATCATCTTCTCAATAGCATCCTTACTCTCAACACCCCTCGCTATCCACTCCTGGTCGTCCGTCTCTCTACCGACCCAAAATGATACCAAGCCAGAGTAACTGCAATAGTGAAACAGAAAAGAATTAGTAATGATAATGGACACAAGTAAAATGAAATAACTTTTTCATGACTCACAATATCCGATGATACATGGGTGCCGACATATTGAAGCCGGATAGACTCTGCGTTTCGAGCATGTTTTCGACACAGTTCTTGGCTCTGTCAAACTCACGGAAAACAAGAGACTCGTACAGTTTGGCATTGGTAGTTACAACAGTAACTGAGGCGATCTTCCCGGTGACATCTCCTTCTTCGCGATTGTCGTCGAAGATATCATTCAGTCCACCGTGGGAAGTGTCATTGTGGCCCGTTAAGCGCAAGGCCACTCGATTCGTTGGTAGAAGAAGTGCTCGTGTCAACATATTTTTGTGATATTTCATTTGCTTCATTGTTGTTTTCATAGACTCCACGACCACATCTAATCGTTTGCCTGACCAAAAGCTGAAACTATCATAAAGGTAGGAGCTCGCTATGGCATACTTCGTAGCACCGCTTCGCATGGCCGCCTTGTGTGCTTCAAGATAGTTCTCGACAGCTCTCTGCATTGGCTCGACAATTAATTTTGTATGATTGCTATAATACATGACATCGCCATCGTGAGAGCGAGACGGTATCTGCTTCATCAGAGATAATGCAAACTTCACGTAGCGGTATCCCTCTTCGAATTCTTCCCTAACAATTGCAAGATAGTTACCATATTGAGCAAAACCAATTGCGGATAATGGGGTCATGCCGTGTTTCAACGATATCTGTATCATCTTCAATGGAATGACTGGTAACGAAGTTGTATCGCCAGAGAAAGTTAAGTTTTCATGAAGCTTGACACACAACTCCATTGCCATCATCTTTGAGCGATTGACCATTAAAGGGTAGCTCAACAGAGATTCATCTGACAGTGAAGCAAGTTTCACTCTTATACTCTTCAGATAACCTTGGACAAAGGATGATGTTATTGCGGCCGGGAATTCTTCGCCAAGGCTTTTCAATGTGTTCATTAAAACCTTGATTGCTTCCGACACATTTATTGACCATGAAAGGAGAGTAATTGAGATGGATATTGCTTGGCATTTATCTTCGAAGCATTTGGCATGACGTATAATTTGCCCTGTCAGAATCTTGAGACTGCCATACTCTCCAATAGTGAAGGCGCATTTCGTTGCCAGATTGAAAAGTTCCAGGGTCATATCATAATGGAAATCCCAATGCCCTTTCCTTAGGTATGAGATACCACTATCGAAAAATGAATAGGCCGAGACCAAGCCCGACATCTTCATGGCAATCTTCCCCGCACTTAGATTCAATACAGCAACTTTCACACCTTGTTCTCCATCAGTGACTGCTTCAGGGCCACCGAGATTAATTTGTTCAACAGCAGCAATGAGAAGCTTGTCATCCTTTTCTCTCGTGGCAACATTACTAAGAGCGAGTCCATATTTGAAGTGTTCTAAACAGCGCACCTCTGAATCAATAAGACTGTATGCGACTTCTTGCAGCTTCTCATGTAGGAAGTAAAACCTCCCATTCCCTTTGCCAAGAACATTTGCAATGACAGCTGCGTCTAGTTGCTCTATCAGTGAATGCCTCATCTCAGTTTCCAATTTTTGCACTAAATGGACACCAACACTTGATCCGAAGCAAGACAACATTGAAAGAGCTGAAAGCACTTCACTGGGCAACAGATTGAATGACTTCTTTATGAACAAATCAACGTTATCCGGAACCTCCATATCACGAATCTTGCTACAATCCCATATCCAACGGCGGCGCGTGAGACTCGGATGTAGAATGCGTCGTTTGTTCAGCTCGACCATCAACTGTATGGTAAAGAAGGGGTTACCCTTCGCCTTCTGATGAATTAAACTTGCCAACGGTTGCGTCAGGCGTGGGAGCAATGACAGCGTAGTTGACACCATCTTGTTCACTATGTCTTCACTCATCGATGACAGAGCAATCTTGGTCGTCTTGATTCCAAAATTAGAGATAGAGGAAAGCATGAGAGACAATGGGTGCGATTCACCCATTTCATCGTCACGGCAACAACAGTAGAAGAAGAAGCGGTGGTTCTTCACTGATAAACCAGACATTATCAATATCTGATCCAAAAGAGCAACCGATGCAGCGTCTATCCACTGGCAGTCGTCCAGGAAAAGAATTATGGGCACTTCATGGCATCGTGCTATGACATCTACAAACAGACAAAGAAGATACCTCATTCTCTTCTGTGCATCAACAGCACGTTCGTCCTTCTCATCATCCTTCTCACTGTCCCAGTCGTTGCCAAGAATTTTTGCCAGATTCGGCATCAGGGCGACTAGACTCGTGACATCATCCTTGAGATCTGTTCTCAGAGCAGACGCGACCTTGTCGACCGAAATCTGATCTCTTGACGAAAGCCACAGACAGTATTCGTCGAATGCACCGCTTATCGTCTGAAACGGATGGGACTGCTGCACTTTGTCGAACTTCCCTGATAAGAATACACAGCCATCGCCTCGACCAGGTGGATTAGTGACATACTCCACAAATTCTTGAGAGAGTTTTGACTTCCCAATGCCGGAGGACCCGCAAATCATGGCCATTTCTTTCTCACCTGAAATGCATCGATGATAAGATTCCTTTAATGATTCCAATTCTTTCTCTCGGCCACACAAGGGAGTGTGCTGCCCCTCTCCATCCCCAATACCTTCAAATTGGAGACCAACATTGGAGGCGTGTATGATGTCAATATCTCGGAGGTACAAGTTGGGTGTATCCATCAACATTTTCAAGTCGTTTCGTACATCTGTCATTGACTTATAAGTGTCGTCATCGACATCACGGGAAATGCTGCGATGATTGGTGGATTCAATCATATTGCTGATCAGGTTGCAAAGAGCTGTGGGCAGAGCCAGTGATCGCAGTGGCTCTACGGTCCTCGATTCGGGAGATGCTGTTCGGAAGGACTTATGAAGTGGACCGCCTGAGAAGCTGTCTGATTTCCTTCTTGTTGGCCGGCGTGAGTTCTGCTGCTGCTCAATGTCGGATATGGACATGTCCGTGAGGCCGTTATTGTCTTTGCTTTCACCATCGAAGGCGCTACCAAACAATTCGTCATCTTCCCCTAGCTCATCAATTAATTCCATCGCAGTTTTGAGCTCGCTTTTATCCGTAGTACCATAGTCCACCGGTATGGATAAGGCTCTGCTCGACTTTCTCTCTTCTCTCAACCTCGATGTGTCTTCAATGGGGAGAGACTGTGAAGATCCATTATGACGATGTGGCATTCTTGCATCGGGAACATTGTGTTTGCCACCTGAAAACAGCTCATAAAACACTTCGCCCAATGAATAAATGTCCGAATTCCCCGTGGTCTGATTATTCAAAATGGCCCCCTGTATGTTCAAATATTCAATCGGTACACTATCCGAGTCAAGCATCGAAAGATGGTTTGCCAAGCTGCTCACGCTGCTCATGTCGTCCGAGCGTTCCGTGCCTGGACAGTTATCGTAAAATAAGTCCCTGTCGCCGCCACTGTTCACCGCCTCTCTCTCACTTATTCTCACGCCACAATTTATGTATATATAATTAGACCATGATTCGTTCCGATCACATTGCGGATTAATTATTTCTCCGCCCCTCTCCTCATAGCTCCTCTGCTCTTCAATGGCGCTCAGCTGATCTGCGAGCGAATGAGCAATGATGAATGCACATGACAGATACTCACTTGAGCATATGATCTTATTCTGATGAGTGGAACCCCCCGCATGGCCATTATTCTTCTTTTCCCTGAGTGAACGAATTGCTCCGACAATCCATTTTTTCAAAGCCGTTTGCCTGTAAGATTTTGCGGCGGCGGCCGGTTGAATTGATGAGCTCTGCATCGCCGCCGCTGGGGTGGATAATGATGGTGATGAGCGGTTCATTCCCACGGCATAGAGTACTACTTATTCTATTTTTTTTTGTATTGCGATGGGTCTCTCTAGAGATAGAGCATAGCGTTGGAAGCATTAACATAGAAGAGAGGTACAAAAGGTAGCAGGTAGGATAAGATTAGGACGGAACACAATCTCTTCACACAAGCACGGGACTTCAACATTTCTTTCTCACGTGTTTGGGCTACAATACTTAATTAATATTTATTAATTAACTGCATGCAGCGAACCAGCAGACACACAAGTACATACAATAAATCGAGTAACTTCTTTTCACCTTTTGTCTCCCTGAACTGATAACCGAACCTAACCAACTACCCATCGCGAATGGCCTGTTCTCTGCGAACCTGCGTTTAGTTGTGAGTTGTGAGTCAGATAGAGCTTCTTCGATGCCATATTTTCCCACATTTGAGATTTTCTATGACCAGGATTGCAGGTTAACTCTATGAGCTCGGCTCAGGTTCAGGTACTAAAACAAATCAAGCAGGTGTTCTCAACCAGCGGAAGGAATGATGAAATACGGTACCCCGGTACTGAGCCGTCAGGTTTCGTGCAGACTTCTACATTACATCATGCCAGCTGGATGGGATCAGACAAGAGGTTCGTGCGTAACAAACAACCTAAGCCTCCCGCCCCGCCCCGCCCAGTGCGATGACAGATGACTCAGCCAAATATTTCATTATCTACATACAGTCATGTTGTATCGTAAGTACAATACATCATACAACAGTATCCAACCACGGACAACAGAAATCCAACATATTGTACTTATCGAATACTACCAAGTACCATAATATGTGTGCTTGTAACGTTGATTAATATTATTCATCTCGTCAGTCGTCGCAGTTAATGCCTGTTTGACTGCGTAGGGGCTGCCTTCACTACAATACCACAGGCTCCTGTAAAAATGTCGCCTGACCTCATCAGGCAACTTTCTCTTCGCTTACGCAATTCTACCTCACAAGATGTGTTTGCTGCGACGACGGGTGGCGTCCTCGCAGCAGCTGCGGCTGTGTCGTCGTTGTGGCTCGCTCCTTCGTCGGATGAGCAAACAGGAAGTGCTGACTTGACACCGCCGCTCATGCATCCGCCATTGAGCTCTTTTAGTGCAAAATTTCCACTACAGAATAATCGGTTGACTACATCAAAGTTCACATTCTGCGAAGCAAAGAATTACAGTATGAATGGTCATCATCAATTCGATGATCGCCCAAATCAAATAATTATGGAATGTGACTACGTTGTTATGGGGGGCCGTGGAAAAGCTGGGCAGAGTGCAGTAAAAACTCTACGAAAATTGGATCCGAATGCCAACATCATCATCATCGATCCAGAGAGGAGTGCCTACAACAATGACTATCAACATACAAAAAGTAAGAGCAGGGGGAAAATTTTTCATTTGCAAACTCATGCATCATTTATTGATCATTCCAACAAATTGATTCGATTGCATTCCATTCCTACCGCCAATGATGGGAACAACAATATGAGCAATAGCAACACAACCAATCCAGTAGTACGCTTTCGCAAATCAGCACTCATTGCAACTGGTTCAAGAGGAGCACCACCACCCAATGAGTGCATTGACCGCGGTGCTCGAGAGCGTGTGCTTGAATTGAGGAGTACTTCAATACCATTTAAACAACCAACGTTGATGCAGCAGCAACAAGCTTCCATTCCAATATTAGATCCGTCAACTGTTCGTTCTCTCTCGTTATTGGCAGCATCTCAATCTGCCACTGTTGCAGTGGTAGGAAGTGGTTACGAAGCATTAGAATTGGCTGCATCACTATCCAGAATGCAACAGCCACGAACTAATAAGAACGATAACAACAGCGATGGAACCAACAACAAAAAAGTGATACTTTTGTTTGGAAATGCCGGTCCAATGTCGACAAGGCTTCCTCGGTATCTAAGTGCTGCAGTATCGAAGAGATTGCGTCAATGTGGTATAGATGTGGAGGATAGATCAATGGTCCGATATCTTTCAATGGAATCGTCGTCATCCGCTGCGGCTGGAACAGTTCCACGTTTGGCACTATATACAGAGAAATCATATGATCATCTTGATTCTAGACGAATGATAACTGATTTGCTTGTACTGGCTCCAAATACGGATGGCAACAACGGTACTTCTGTGATACCAATAGCCACCAACGCCGGCTACAGTCCAAATCAACAACAACAGTACCTTCCTTGGTCATCACTCATCTCGCCTCCACTCCTGACATGCTACGTCGATGATGGTAGAGTTGCCACCAACACTGAGTATCAAGCAGCATCCAACATTTACGCTGCTGGATCAGTAACAAGATCTCCTAATCCTAGAAATGGAAGGGCGGATATTGCAGGGGGGAGTTCTGCCTGCTCAACGAGAGTTGGTGAGATTGCTGCGAGGAACATGATTCGTGATCATGTTGTTGGTGGATCTTGTAGAAGTGATGCTTATGATGTTAGTAATGATGAATCAATCCCAGTGTGGAGATCAGATGTTATACCTTATCTTCAGAGAACCAATGGAAACAGTTCCGATGATTCGATAGAGAAAACATCCAACACTGTAGGCAGCAATGACTCTACCACCCTAGCTCTTTATTCTATGGGTATCCATGCACTTTGCGTAGGCAGATGTGATAGTGAGACGTTAGCGACGCATGGATTTTGGTGGACAAATACTAATCAGCAATCGAGCATTAGTGATGACAGGATCAGCAATAGTAGCAGTAGTAGCAGTGCTCGTGGGCGAAGAATGAATACATTGGGACCCAACGCCTTCATGAGGAGGATCACAAAGAAGTCTTCTTCCACAATCAATGGCAGTAAATGTCGTGGTGGCAGTGGTTCGCTCCCAGTGTATGGCAGTGGTGTTGTCTATTACTTGGATCGGACGGGTAGCATATGCGGGATAATGCTATGGGGACTGCCATTTTCACAAATTCCGCAGGATTGTAAGTCGGAAATGAATCATCTCATTGTAAAGAGGATGAAGGAGGTGATAAGTTCAAATGGTGCTGTGTCAATGGAGGATCACTCAAATAAGATTGCTGACGAACACGCTGGCCTCAATGTCGACTTGAACTTACTGAGCTACCTCCATTTAGTCGAAGAAAGTAAACTGTTAGCCTCTATGGCTTTGAGTGGATTGAAGTCGAAGGACGATGCCAAAGCTACCGTTACGGGAAAGCCTCTACATAGATACACTCCGATCAAATCTCACGAGCTCAGCAGTCTTGGGAAGTTACGCAGAAGAGAAATGGGATACATTGCTGAGGAAGACGATCTGTTCTACCCCGTAGTGACATCATCTCCAACGGTCGAACAAGAATCTACACGTCCACCATCACTGAAAAGAATTTATCCAATGCGCGGAGGTGCGACGGCAACCAGCATTGAAAATGAAATTGAGCTTAGACAGCTACAAATAGATCGTTCTCGTCCTTCTAAGGAAGAGCCACTTTGGATGAGAAAGGGTGAGGAGCAAAAGTATGTGAATTATCGGGAAGCCATGGACCAGAGCTTTTATCGAAATATTCAGCAAGGAAAGTTCAGCGATGGCACTGATGCTGTGAAGCAAGCTCCAGTGCCTCAAGCGTACTTGGAGGCAAAGGAACAGCTAAAATCTTGGACTGGGACATCATCACAAGAGGTGGGTGAAGACGAGTAAGACTAGACAGTACTTTCTCTAAGTGAACTAGGACGAATAATAAAGGGAACTTGTACAAACAAAAATCTTGATTACACTCGTAATCTTAAAAAATTACCGAAGTCTTCTTTCCATCAACATATACCTCAAACTGCGAGTGCCAAGAGGGGCACACCAATCGCAGCTGTCATAAGGCTGCGGCACTGCGCAGATGAAGAATCTTTCTCAAAGATATTTGACAATCCATCTCCACCAGATTCCCCTTCACCCCCAGAAGAAGCAACGAAGTCATCAACAGTGTAGGTGCAAGTAGCCCCCGAAACCTTGGCAACATCAGTTGCGATATCATCAATCGCACCACCAATCTTGTCCTTGACACTTGTGTCTTCACACTGCAGGGATACACAATCAAACAGATTGTTGTACAAAAAGATAAAGCCCGTCTTACCAGTGTCGCTTCTCGCAATTTGCGAAGTGCCATAGTCGCAGTTGATGCTTGCATCAATTTTGACTGCCTTCCCGCCTAATGCGCCACAAACTTGGAGAAACTCCTCAGCAGAATCAAATGTGGAGAAATCAACTTGACAGCTTGACTTGCCGAGGACAGTATCCGAACAAGAGGCCTCATCTTCAATCTCCTCTTCCACGGCTCCGTAGGCCGCCTCCATCAAAGAATCTCCAATGTAACTGTCAGTTTCATCAAGGCACTGTTGGTTGATCAAAGCCCTGTGACTACGCAAGAAGGATGGAAACGCGCCAGCCCTGGTGGCTGTGGCTAGTAGGATTGCAATCGCGGCTGAAGCCTTCATACTGGATTTTTGTTATGATCTTGCCTTGTTTATGTTATTGTACTAGTAGCAGGCAATGAAATGTTGCACAGCACCAAAACATCTGTACTTAGTGTCGTTCGAATTCACGGAGATTCATTTTGTGCTGCACTTGTCTCCTTTTTGATTCCGTCGAAGATATTACATACCAATTCCAACGCACGTGGGGATTTTGTTAAGATTCTTTACGACTTTCTTCCTATCTCCGTTCGCCATTGCCAGCAGAGGAGGGAGCAGATTGCAGATCTTTTTGCGATCTTTGGAGAATCTCCTCACGCAACCAACCTGTAACTGTAACTTCACTCGATCCATCAACAAACATACCGAATCTTCTTCGTCTTCGTGATGACTGGCTCTTTCATTTCCGTTCCGAGCCATCTGTCGCCTCATGAATCTCGGTTCGTCAAACTGTCCAATGCAGATGTAGCTAGGTAAGAGAGGGCAGGAAGCCGACAAGTGCAGCAGTTTTACACAGATATATCATTATTTTGCATCACAAAGATCCAAAACAACCAAGTGCATTACCATCAACATGGCTCGTTACAACATTGCCCTAGCAACGCTGCTTGCTTCGAAAGCCATTGCGTCTGAAGTGACCATTGATTCCAACGGAGCAGTCGATCGTAGTCTCTTCTCTAAGGTGAGAGTAAAACTTCTTAAATTTGCGCATCATGAGATTGTGTTTCCTTCATGTACATGCGTGAATCTCCTTGCTCATGAATTGGTTGCCTCGCATTGCCTTCTTCTACTTCTCAGATTCCAAGCTTGGTGGATGTAGCCACTAAAAGGTTCCTTGAAGTGTTGGGTGTTGAGAGTGGACATCCTGTATGTGTCGATCCAGGGTTCAACATGACCATGGACGATAACACCATGAAAATCCTCAGCACCATGGTGGGTTACGAAGCCGTCATCGCTGGACTGCAGCAGTACAAGGCTGAAGGTATTACCGTCGGCTCTACCACTCAGCTAGCTTGCGAGGCGTCAGATGCTGCTGTATCTGGAGCCCCCATCGAAGATGGGAAATCTGGAGATGTTGATTTTCCTCACGGAAATATCAAGGCAGTCGCAACTGGTGGAGAGCGCAGTGTCTGCGATGACACCTACGGTCTCAAGATCACAGGAACTCCTGACGGAATCGGCGCATATCTTGCCGACGACAAGACGGTTAGAGTTGTCGTGCAGAGTGAGAGTTACGGACCGTAAGTTACATGTTGCTCTACTATTGTACCATACTTGATTCTCTTTCTCCTTCTCTTTTCTGACATTCTTTTTGCTTCGCACACATCAGATTGAGGATCGAATCTTACGATTTTCCTGTGAATGATGGAGCAGCTACTTTTGGTGGAAGTCATGTTCAATATGTCGACTACGATAGATCATCGTTTGCCAAGTACATGGAAACCGACATGCCAGCTTCTGACATGGTCATCGGAATGGGAGAAATGATTGAGCGTGTAGTGAATCTCAAGGGCGAACTTGTTGGCAAGAGAAACGGCGAGAGTGAGACAACCGTAGGGGCTCACTACGGTAACACTGGTAAGTAGACCTTTACCTTAAAGTTCATTCAATTATTTCATCAGCCCTGCATCCATCTCACCCACTCCACCTATTCTCATTCTAGATGCGAGTGGCAAATACACCAAGTACAAGATTCCAAAGGAAGCAGATTGGTTCTTCCAGTCTCTCTGCAGTGCTCACTTGGAGCAGAAGCATCAATGGGGAGATGGAATTGGCCTTGAAGACAACATGTTCATCACTAATGAAGAGTGGTCAAACTATGCACTTGATCAAGAGTTTGTTGGACTGAGCGCACACGCTCTTGATCTTGAGACCAAGACAATGTACGCGTTAGGCGTATTGACGAGTAAGAAGCTTTTATATCCTCATTGATTAACATGGCTTTGTGCTGCTTAATGCATTTCTAATATCTCTGTTATTCTCTTTTCACTACTTCACACAGACGGAGGCTTTGAGAAAAATGTGGAGATCAACGTAAGGCTTGGCCAATGCACTTCTTGTTTTATGAACATATTTGTACATTCAATTTTACTTTGTGTCTCACATCGCTCTCACTGCTATTTGATCTTATCAGCCCCAATCAACGGACTATGTCATGGTATGTGTCAAATCCTTATCATCTTCTTCTTCCTCGTCTTTCAACCTCTAATAGTTTGTGTCCGTTTCCACCGCTCTGCAATACAGATTGCCATCTCAGGATACAATGGAGCCTTTGATAATAGTGGTGTTATCCCGTAAGTATTGCACCACATTTTGTCTTACGAATATTTAATGCTCCTCGTTCTAAGTCCTTGCTCTCTTCTATTCATTTTGTTACAGAGGCGAGACAATCACACCTGACCACGTTACTGAGTTGAGAAATGAACTTTATGGCCCACGCACTGACGGGATGAACTACACTTGGACTAAGAACATTGTTCCTTACCGCATCTACGTTGGCTTGAAGGGTAAGCTCGAGGATGGATCAGATGCTCCCGCAGACGATTTCTTGGCAAGAAATGGCTTGAAGTATGGCCAAATCTATGGCTTCGCTGTTGATATGAATGACAACACCACGGCACCTTATGACTTGTGGCGCGATGCCTACCACAAGACTGCTGTCAATGGCGACAAGGTCGAAGGGAAGTGGATTCCACAAGAGTGGAAATGGGACGGGGAAGTCAAAAACTTTCAGCACGATGGCGCTTGGGATTATCAGAACAAGCCTCCCAGCACCGGCGATGGCTCTGGTATGGAAGGATATGAGGTAAGAAAGTTATGTTGTCGCCATTTATTCTTTCTACTCGTATAGCAACGAATCTAACATCGACTCTCTCCGTATATCAAAGTGGTGGACTTCAAAGGGGCCTGACAAGGGTGGCTGCAAGACGGAACACAACACTCCTGATCCACGTCCAGGCCAAACTGCCTTCATCCAGTCTTCGACCTGTGGATATTTTGGCCACCTTTACGTCAAGAATGTTCCCGAGACACTCGCTGCAGCTGATGGTGCCTTCCCTGCCATGTTTGACGGCGATTACTTTGTCTACCAAGGTGAAACTGATGTTACTCAGCAGATCATGCTCGGAGGCAAGGGTCAGCTCACAGAAGGACGCAATGCCACCATGAACTGGGACAAGGATGGCATTAAGAATGGAGGCAAGGCAACTTTCGAAGACATTGACGGATTTGAAGTCATGGAGGACAACGGAAAGCTTTATGCCATCATTCAAGAGGACTCTGGAAGCAAGCTGGGAGAACGTGCGATGATCAGCAGTGCACTTGAGCACGAAGCTGATGGTGAAGATCTCACTTATTACTTCGTTGCTATGTCTGGAGGAAGCGATAACTCGAGGATGGTGGCCGGTGTGGGTATTCCAAAGGGTGTTGCTTGCCATGACGGAGAGAGCTATGTGTCTGGAGCACACGAATTCAGCGGAGCTTTTGACACTTCCGGGTTGATCCGTAAAGATGAATCTGGCAGCTTCGTGATGAAGGCTTCTGATACTGGATTGGTGAAGCGTGAGCAGGACCGTCTTGTTTCAATCAATGACAAGTAAGTGTTGTCAGAGTCAAATTAATTTCTTGCCATATCACTTTGATTGCATCACCCGTTTCTCAACCACATGTGTCTTTCATTTCAACCTTTTTCAACAGGAACATTCTTATGTCCTTGCAGACTGGGATTTATGCGTGCGGAGTTATCGGTGCATTTGCAACTGACCGCGGTGGACAGTGGTTGTTGTACAAGCCAGACATCCCCGTGTAAGGAGCTCTACGTCGTAGACATTGATGAATTACTCAGCCATTTTTCTTGTCAGGCTACACATATTCATCATGATAATTTTGTGTGAGGCTTCCCATTCAGGTGCTACCATTGTATGAGGCAGTCTGAATTCTCTTCTCTTGCTGGTGTTTTTCTTTGTCAAATGTGATCAAGAGATGTGTAGCAGAGTCGGTTTAGACTCAAACTATTTCCATAGATATAAGACTAAAGCTGAAAGTGAAAGCTTGGTTAATTTATTCTCCGTGTTCTTGTTTTCATGTACTTCCTGCTGGCCAACATCCCCTGCTGAATGAATCAAGTCATTGTAGCTGCGCTGCGCACAGATCATCTCGTCATGCTTCAATTTGAGTTAATTCTCTTCAGTGCCTGAGCCAGCCAGGGCCGGCTTCATGAAGGTCAAGGTCAAGGTCATCCGATCCATCAGAGAGAAGGAGGAAAGTGGTAACCCTATGTTAAGAAAGTCCACATCTTTTCATCTGAAGAATCATATTCATAGCTTCAGCTAGCAGCTAAATTCTAAATTTCCCTCCCTCGAAACCAACTTAGCCTCCGTGGTACTCACTTTGAAAGCCTCCCATACATACGCACGAAGATGGCGATCACACAAAAATGTGATGTACAACAGAACCATGAGAGCCGCAGCAATATCAACAACGATAATATCCCTCCTCTCATCGCAGAGCTGCGATGCATTTCTCTCAGGGCAGAGAGCACCAGCTGTAATTTCAAGCAGGTCTGTGTATTTGCCAGCGACATCGGTAGCGGATAAATCAAGGAAGCACAAAACATCATGCAGAGTCAACACAACTCCTCTCTTCATGTCAGCACCGACTCAGAAGATACCTGACACAATTCATGAGCTGGCTGCTGAAGCTCAGACAACGCCGCAGTTGATGCGTGTGTTGTGGCAATTGGCTGCAGATGCTTGCAAGAATATGCAAAAGGGGGTGAGTTACGATAATATTATTTTATCATTAATTTATCTCGTGTGTTGATATTATTTGTGTACACAACTCAACTCATCAATAATACGCTTTACTTTTCATTAATCAACCATTAAAATATCTATCATTTGTCGCAACAATAATTTAACCACGCAGGACTCAGCCACCATCCTGTTGCCAGGCATGGAACAAAAACTATCCAACCCAAGATTCCTCAACAAACTAATGGGTCACTTCGACGCCTGCAAGGACGTCTGCGATAACTTTGGCGTAACCACCATCCTTGTCCCACATGCATCGGCTCAACAAAAACAGCGTATTCTAGGATTCACTGTCAAATCGTACCGTAATCCATTCGCTTCTGGAGCCTACTCGGCATCCGCCGATGCATCGGATATGAAATTTGCACCCGATCCATTTTGGGATGATGATGAGGAATGGGATTTTAGTGGTGTGGATGAAGTGGATGATTACAATGCCTTTGGGGATGTCGATTTGCCAGAAATTGAAGATTTGAGTCCCAAGGATGATGCTGTAGTGGTGGATATTAGTAAAAAGTGGGTGGAAAAGATGATGGCTGATTTGGCACTTTGTCCATTTACTAAAAGTGCCGAGAAGAGTGGTATTCCCATGGGACCGGTTCATTATCAGGTGGATAGGGTGATCTCTATGGAAGATGCCTATGCTGCATATTGGGCAGAGGTATGTCGTATTGAGAATGTGGGACAGGATGAAATTAGTACGACGTTGCAGATTCTTCCGGAATTTTGTATGAATTATGTTGAGATATTCGAGCAGTGGGCTGATACGTTGACGGGAACTTTGGAGGCGTTGGAAGTGGAGGAATTGTTACAACTTATCTTCTTCCATCCTCATTGGACATTTCGTGATGGTGGAGACAGGTCTGGATCGGGACTTGCGGCAAATTATGCACGTAGAAGTCCGTGGCCCATGGTGAATATTTTACGTACAAAGCAAGTCCGTACTGCGCAGAAGGGCATTCCGACAGGATTGGTTTACCAGCAGAATGAAAAGACACTTGGTCGAATTGGGATGGAGAAATTGGAACGGATGTTACGACTACGTGATTGGAGTGATGTGGAGGGGATGAAGGTTGACAGGAAAGATATGGAGGCTCTCCGCGTTGCGACAGATTTGCAGGTGGAAGGAGCTGTGAGGGATGAGGATACTTCATTTATGCATGATTCGACTCCTGCTGCGAATAAGGTGGATCGTTCCCAGATCGATGGGGGTAATATGGTAAATGTTATCTGTCAGGCGTTGGAGATGCGTCTAGGAAAAGATGCTGCAAATAACGGTGAAGTCAAGGTACTTGATGGTTCGATGACAAGTGCTGCCATGATGGCATCCGATTTCCTGTTGGAGGAACTAAGGCGTATTGAGACGGAATTCCCAGGTGATGCAAGAGCTCCAATTTTGGATGACAGAGGTGATGATACTGGGAGGCCTCAATCCGCCATGGCCAAAGGAGGTTATGCTGCTTCTTACGGATTTGATGCGATTGAGGAGGAGGATTACAATCGACAGGCAGAAAGCGATGAAATGAATGCCCTGTGGGGCGGAGGTGGGATCCCTATGACTAATGATGATGAAAGTGTCAGTTCCAAGAATTTAAATCGGGATTGGTAAGAGGGCAGTTCTTTGATCAAATTACTCCTATTAGATAGAGACCTCATTACGTCCAGAATCAATACATTTCATTTAGTACCTTGTTTCGATACCATCACAAAAAAATGTCTCCGTCCAGCAGTGGTTTACCCCAAACCCAAAAGGATTGTTGAATTTGAAGGAGCATTATGTAGAATTCAGGTAAAATGGAAGGAGAGACATTTATTTGTCAATGACTGAATCAAGGAGCATAAGTTGTAACAAATCGGCATTACTTTGAACACATATATGAATATACGTATGATACTCCTCTCTCCCAGTAAGCAGGAGACCCTTGCAAAAGAAAGGATTGAGCAGTAACCAATACTTTATTGGGAAGAAAAGGCCAGAGGTGACACAACATTGTGATTGGCATTTGGCAAGATGTGAAGTGATGAAGCAAAAAGAAAGCTCCGAGACGGGGAATCGAACCCCGGTCTCCCGCGTGACAGGCGG
>JALLBC010000975.1:0-10275 GCA_036939775.1 Skeletonema grethae | reverse complement strand
CGATGAGATTCATTTCATTGGCATTTGGCATTTGGCATTTTTACCTTGAGTCTAAACACTACTACTTACTACCTCGATACTTTTCCTTCTTCGTATATAAGCCTCAGGAAGTGATAATGGAGCGGCCACCAACCACCCGAGAAAGCAGCAGCAATAGCAGCAGCAGCTGTTCCTCCTCCAATCCATTCATGATCCTCGCCCTATCCATCCGAGAATACTTCCTAGTCACCCTAACAACCCACCCCTTCGTCTCAACCTCCGTTTCCAAAATCAACGCCGTGCTACTCTACGTAAACGTTCCGGAGAAATCGTTATTGACTCATGAAGAATTCGTGTTGACTTCGACTGCAGTGGTGGTCACTTTGATCATTTATTATGTATTGTTTGGGAAGCGCCATCGGAGGAAGAGGAAGGTGTTGGCGGAGGAGTTGAGGGTTGCGCAACGTCAGGTGAGTTCATTCATGTCTACTTGCATATATACGATACACGATAATGGATTCTACCATGGAGAGAGATGGCTTATAGTCCGTTTTCTGTTATATATATATTCCCATAGGTCCACGTACTAGAAGAGCAACTATTCAACGCCAAAATAGAAGACATAATGGCATCCACACCCACACGGAAAAATTCTTCCTCTCAACAGCCAAGACAAATACGCATATTCATGGATGGAGCATTCGATGTCATGCACTACGGTCACATGAATGCCTTTCGTCTCGGTAGGTCCTTGGGCACGTATCTAATTGTGGGCGTCAACTCGGACGAGAGTATAAAGGAATGCAAAGGACCTCCTCTCATGAATGATGAAGAACGAATGACCATGGTCAAAGGCTGCAAATTTGTCGATGAGGTAGTCCCCAACTGTCCGTATATTATGACTTCCGACTATTTGGATTATATATTCGAAACATATGATGTGGATTATGTCGTCCATGGGGATGATCCATGTATCGTCGATGGGAAAGATGTGTATGCTAGTGCGAAACGACTGGGGCGGTATCGAAGTATCCCGCGGACTGAGGGGGTGAGTACGACGGAGATTGTGGGGAGGATGTTGTTGATGACGAAACATCATCATATGAGGCATAAGCAGAGGGGGCGTGGGAATAGTGTGGGTAGTTTATCTGGTTTGTCCATTACAGGTGGTGGTGCTGCTGCTGCTGGTGGTGGTGGCATGGGTGGAGGTGGTGGTATGGACGAAGAAAATTCATCAGATGATAGTGACAATCAAATTCACAATGATGATGAAGACGATGAATTATCTGTATATACTGCTTCACAATATAATGACGGTGAAAGGATTGTCATTGGAAACCAATCCAAATTCTTGACGACTAGCATGATGTTACGACTTTTCAGTGCGGGTGTCAAACCGCCAGAGGAGGGAATGCGAGTGATTTATGTTGATGGGGCATTCGATATGTTTCACTGCGGTCACGTGAGGTTTTTGGAGGAGGCAGCTAAGCGAGGAGACTATCTCATTGTTGGCATCCACGGAGATTCTCTTGTGAACAAACGTCGAGGGAGTAATCTACCGCTGATGAATCTTCACGAACGTGTCCTGAGTGTTCTTGGGTGTAAATACGTGAATGATGTACTCATTGATGCACCATTGGTAATTACACAAGAAATGATGGCATCTCTGAAAATATCGGAAGTTATTCATGGTACCGAAAGTGATGATATTGGTGCAATAGACGAACGATATAAATATCCTCGGGAGGCGGGAATACTGACGGCAATCAAGAGCCCTATTGACTTCAAGTTGGTGAATATTTTATCCAGGATTCAAAAGAAGCAGGCGGAGTTGCAAAGCAAGATTGAGAGGAAGAAAAAGGCGGAGAGAGAATGGTTTAATAACAAGTATGATCAGAACGGCGGTGGTAAAAATGATGGATCAAAGTAACGAGTAATAAACGCGCCAAAAGCCAAAGAAGATGTGAAGAGATATTGTTGTTCATACAATCACAGTCACTGCTTGTTAAGTATCTTTCATACTGCCTAATTGTTCTTTTTGTTTCCTGTGAATCAATTGTATCACTCAAGCCAACTTTTCAAGACGTTTTCAAAGACAAGAGACGTCTTGTTTTTCCATCCTTCTCCATTTGCTGTTCTATTTGTCTCATCTCCTTTTTCATTCCAAGCATACCTGGATATTAACTTCCATGTACAATACCCATAAGTAATATTATTCCCATCATAACAAGTAATTCAGTATATAAGTACTCTTCTTACTTCCCCTTGGCCAAATGGTACTGCTTCCTTATAGGCTTCACCAAAACCTCCAAAGGCTCCATCTCCCTCTCCGGCAAAAGACCAAACTCCGTACAAAAGAACATGAAATGCTTAAAACACGTATTCAAATGCGGAGCCATCTGCAGCGCCTCCAACGTTCCAAAAAAACTCGAATAAATAATCCCATAGACCCGAAACAACCTTCGAAAGATCTGTCCACACAGGGCCGCAAATTGAGGTGTTTGGAAGACCCTTAATGCCTCCGCTTCATCATCATCATCGGGGAATTTGGTCTCATCATTTATTTGATCTGCAATCCACTGCAATACCTTTTCAATATACACCGGAGCACTCACTGATATAGTCGTGGCATCCCTCCCAGAACCCTCGGACCAGCGGTACTCCACCCCACTGGGGAAACCCTCCCCGGGCCGAAATGAATCCAAATATGGATCTTCCGCCATAACGGCCCAGATGGTGCTAACGTCATTGTAAAAGTCGATGGCGTGGACGGCCACCCATCCCGCGCAGGATTCGCCGGGGGGGAGGGCGACTGCGTCGTTGAGGGATCCGCCGGCCCCGAGGGTTTGTTTGGTGTAGCCGTGGAGACGGTCGCGGAGTGTTCCGGAGCGGTGTCGGAGGGGTTGGAAGGTGCCTGCTCCGGTGGGGAGGTTGGATCGTGATGATGACATGGTTGGGATCTATATTAGTGTAGTATTTGCTCGGTGTTTCCACCGAAGTATTGCACAGATGAAGATGATGATCAACAAAATCGTGAGCGAGATAGATGAAAAATGAAAAATCTCGATCGATGAAAAATCGCGGAGTCGCGTTTGGCCCACGATCCGCGATCTAGAGACCCACGATTTTACGGGATTGTGTCCTGAAAACAGCCCCATCGCACCTCTTTCCGAACACGTACTTTTTTCGGATCTTTCGCGGTATTTTACTGCAACATGTCACATCAATTCAATGATAAAAAAGCGCAGATATCACAACCAACAACCAATGCTAACCGCATATGATATTGTAGATATGCGGAGACCTCCTTAGCCTACTTCATTCAGTTGCGCATCAAGTATTGTAGTGTGAAGAACTAACCATGGTGGCGACATATCCGCTGGCAGCAGCATCAGCATCACTTGTCATTATTTGCTGTCAATCCGCAGAGGCATTTTCATCACCCTCCTCCACCTCCAACTTATTTCGTCCTCCTCCCTACAGCACTAGAAGCATCAGCTCATCATCATCATCATCCGCCCCAACGGCAACAAATTCCAACAAGAGAATACTGTCATCGAATTCTTCTTCATATACGAAATCATTCTTTCAGAGTATAATAGGAGCGCAGCGGCGGCGGCTATTGCATTCTTCTTCATCCGAGGATAATGCATCTTCATCATCTTCTTCGTCATCATCCGATTCAACCTCCACCACAACCACCACTACCACCAATGGACAAGATGATCTCACCAAACTCAGAGCTGAAAATAGATTACTTCAAGAACGACTTAAATTATTGCAAGTTCAAAATGACGAATTGCTAAAGCAGCAACAACAGCAACAACAACAGGGGGAGAATAAACCAATTGAACAACGCCTCATCCTTGAAGATTTTGAAGGGTGGCCAACGGATGTAACAACATTGGGGGGTGGTGGCAGTAGTACTACTACCATAGTCGATGGGTGGAATAAGCGTCAGAAGAGGTATACAGATGAATTATCATCAACTGAGATTAGTGGAGTTGTTGACAGTAGTAGTACACTCAATGGGGACAGTAGTACTTTCACCTTCACCGAGGAGGGAGGAGACGATGACGAATTTGGTCTAGTCTCCTCAGGTCTCGACGAAGATGAACTATGCGAATACGATGACCAATCCAACAAATGGACCACGGGCGGCGGGGTAGGAGAATGTCCCCTGGAACCCAACATTACATTCCTCGATGCAATGAAATCACGTGCCTACTGGCTAGTCGGTCTACTAGCCCTTCAATCCTGCAGTGGATTCATACTATCACGAAATGAATTACTACTACAAGATCATCCCGTCATTGTCTACTTTTTAACAATGCTGGTAGGAGCAGGTGGAAATGCCGGAAATCAAGCCAGTGTACGTGTCATTCGCGGTTTGGCGCTGGGGACACTCAATCCGACGACACAATCTCAATTTCTATCGCGGGAACTTCGAATGGCATTTGCACTATCGGCAATTTTATCCATTGCGGGGTTCACAAGGGCGATTATTTTTCAGACGCCTTTTCCGGAGACAATGGCTGTGACTCTTGCGTTGAGTATGATTGTCTTTTCGAGTATTTGTTTGGGGGCCGTGTTGCCTCTGGTGCTGCAGAAGATGGGTGTGGATCCTGCTCATAGTAGTACGACTATTCAGGTTATTATGGATATATTGGGGGTTGTGTTGACAGTGTTTGTGAGCACGGCTGTTTTGGATTCGGTTTGGGGGAAGATGTTGGTCAAGACACTGGGTCATATGGGGTTGTAACTAACTAAAACTGCTAATAAAAGAATTGAAGAATAAGGCTACTGATCACATATTTACATGAACACATTCTGCCTCGCCTTCCATTGCCTTAAAACAATATAGATAACTGCCAAGCCAATCACCAACGAGCCAACAATTGACAGAAAAACGGTCTTGTTTGCACGATTTGTTTGAGCAATAGCCGGGCCGTATGATTCAGAAAATTGCAGTGGTGTTCTGAAACACCCTCTTGTTGTGTCTTCTTCCGAATCACACACGCATTTAGCCAAAGTCTGCTCACTGCTGTAAACACATTCACCCCTCCCTGCACAGTTACCAGTGCAAAACAGCTCAGGACATATCAAAGCTGCCTTTGGGCATTTTATTCTCACGCCATCGGATAGTATGTGAACTTGACCGTCGTAATCGCATATTCTTTTCTGACCATCCGCCAAGATTTCTACTAGCCCTAAATCCTGGTTGCAATTTGTTTGAAGACACAAGCTATATGATCTTGAACCATCGGTTTCGACACATCGAGAATCTGGACCGTAGTATTCGCCTACATTCAACTGTTCTTCAGTTGCTCGACCACCATTCACAAAGCAGCTGTACTGGCTCAAATGTGCGATAGGACAGTAATCAGCCACAGTAAACGTGTACGGACGGAGATTTGGATTATCATCCACATATTGGAAAAATTCTGGAGCGGGTTCCATAGTTTGGCCAGTCTTGCCTATTCCAATGAGTGCATTAGTGTCGATCCAGTCACAAAACGCCTTTTGCGTATGTGTCGGGTCACATTTCTGCGGCCCAGAAGAAAATAAATCAATTCTACCGCCATCGGCCGAGATTAAACTGTTGCAGAAACTGCCTTCCATACTATCTGGGACATTTCCATCTGAGTCGATACAATTTTCTTCCAGGAACGCACAGCCTGCCCCATGCCCAAACGTGCCAATGTGCACATAATTGCTTTCGTAATTGGCTCTATACCATCCCGAATCTTCCAAATATGCAAGCACCAACGGTGATAACACGTTTACAGCCGGAGAAAATACAGCCCCCATAATGTCAGTGAAGTAATGTCTTTCATCAAAGTGTGATCCGAAACAATCTGTTCCAGTAGGTTGGTTTTCTAATCTCGCACCCGTTGCTGTAGAGCAATTGAAATGATTTCGTACTATTCTCTGCACCGTGGGAGTTACAACCTCGTAATACCTTTTACCGGTGCCTTTGTCGATGCCTTCTTTCATCACTGTATCGCTAGGTTTCCCGACAAGATTTCGTTTCTCGCCAGAAACACAAGTGGCGCTACTCAACGTGAATGGGCGAGGAGTGAGTGGATAGCCTGTGATAGGGTGACGAAAGTAAGAGAGGCTGTCGGATGATATTCCGAGGACGTGACCAATTTCTGACATAGCAAAAGAAGTGTAATGTTTGTGAACAACACACATGTTAAAAACTGTAGAGACCAAGAATTACTTTCATTTTTCCAAAATAGCAACAAACTACTCACCATGAATAGCCACTCCAGCAGTATACTGAACAACATCCACATTCGATTTCAATGGACTCTCTAAATCCATCGATTTCCCAAACCATCCATTCCACGTCAAACTTGCACCATCACTTCCAACAATGACATTTTCTCCATTATCATTCGGAGAAGGTCCATACCCTTGTGCTTCCTTCTGGGAAATTGCCTCGTCCACATCGACACTTGTCGTTCCATCCATACCACTTAGACAAAAGTCGATACTCCCAGTGATGGGTCTGTCATATTGATCTCTTTGACATGATAATGCCGATGCCAAAGTGCCTCCTCCTGCCCCTCCAGCTTTATTATTATAAGGAGCATAATGATTCTGATTCAAGCTCCTCGTTCTTTTACGTCTATTATTTCGATTTGTCGGAAAGTAAAGAAGTTCTCCACCACAATGTCGATTCACGGTAGCATAAATTAACAAGTCTGCCCCACCCGAAATCCCACTGGTAGTCTCATCCGGACAGTAAAATGCTCGTACTGGATCTTCGTACAATATACTCTCGGTTGTTGTAGTAGTAGTAGTACCATCCACATTATTTGTAGTACTTGCAGTAGTATCATCCTGTTGTTCCGAACCACCACCACCCTCACCATTCGAGTCATTATCATTGGGCAACCACGCCTCAGCCGAAGAACCCTTGGCCGCCAATGGATATATCCCACCCTTGACCGGTACAACTCTCAGTAAATCTCCCCAAGCTTGTGCTGTCATGGGCAAGACTTCATAGATTAATAATTGGAGTTTGGTCATGACGACTTCATTTTGGGAAGAGCGGGCAAGGTCCATTTCGTTGATGAGGTGACGAACGTCGAATTGGATGCGGAGGGGTTTGTAGAGTGAGTCGGTTGTTGGGTCGAGTGTGGTGGTGGCGTAGGTAGCAGTAGTGGTAGTGGTGGGTATTATTGTTGTATTGTCGGATTGCATGTTCCTATGATTGTCTTGTGTGTCTTCTTCTTCTTCATTGATGAGCCAATTTCTGAATCTCATCCGCCGCCTCCTCAATCCATCACCCGAATGCTGGGTCCTCTTGCTATCATCTCGTCGTCTTCTCCATCTGTCTTTATATTCATAATTATCATCGTACAAGTGTCTATATTGATCAAAAGGGTGGTTTTCATATTCGACATCGGGTGCATCTGCTGGCCGAGATGGAGCTTGTCTGGGGTGGTAAATCTGTAAATAAGCGGCACTACCTCCGTTATTGTGTGCAGCAGCAGCTGCGTGCAGAAATGATAAGGCGGATGTAACGATGGCGATGAGCATCATCCTTTATCATGATCATGATGGGGCATTGCAACATAAGTAAAAGTATGTTTGTTGTGGTAGCACGCCTACTCACTGCTCGCCTAGAGCCCTACGCTTATTTTTTACATCATGGCATTGGCGCTTTTGGTATCTTGTTGGCGCCCACGTCGGCCCCACAACTGCCCCACAACTATGGATAATTGGATATAAAGAAGCAAAATATAGCCGAAAATGACAATATACACCCTAAAATGACCAAAACCGCCTGGAAACCTCTCCCCAAACGTGTTGGCACGCCCACGCCACAACATAGAGCATAAATGATCCTCAGTTCAAAAAATCATGAGCTTAAAAAGCTACAGGTAGGCTACAGCTACAGCTACATAAAAGCTCCTCCTTATCTTTATGTATCTATCACTCTAGAGAGAGAATAGCTTGCTCTCTCAACTCTCAAGCGAGGTCAATCACCTCATTTGCACAGAGCGATAATTAGAAACCGCAACATGAAAGCCAACATAGGTAGTCACAGTTCACCTTTCACCAACCAGTCGTTGTCGGTCGACGGTCAAGCAAGGGCGGCGCTCCATACTGCTCCGTAGATACTTCTTGTTTTCGTTCATTATTGAAAGACCACTATTAAATACCACTGCAATATATAACAATGATGCCTCAACTACAATCACAACTCCTCCTCCTCCTCTTTCTCCTCACCATACACACCGCCAACGCCCTGCGTCCATTCAATCAACATTCCTCAACGCCATAAAAAGTTCCTCCCTCCTCCAAACCCTCCACCAACAACACATAAAATCACCCACTGTCTCCCACATGATGAAATCCACACCACTAGTCGATGCATCCGACGAGGCCAAATTACAATTTGCATCAAGTTTCATGGGACGAATGGTGGCGAATATTATGGCGAGAGAACAAGAATTGTTGGGGGATTGGAAGATTGATAAGATTGTGGAGGCGGCGGGGAGTGATTTTGATGAGGATGCATCATATGAAAATTTGATGAGGATAGTTTGGAATGGATATGATGATGATAGTGATGATGATGATGATGGCAGGAGTAGACTTGTTGACAATAACAACAAGAGGTCACCAACGCCAAAAGTGACTCTGTTTTCATTTGTAGACTGCCCATGGTGCCTTCTGGCAAAGCAATTGTTACAAGATGAAGAATACCAATCATTATTGGATAAGGATGCATTACAAATCATTGAACTGGAAGATTTGGGAGTAGAGGGGAAACACCTCCGAGCATCTATATCCTTGGCAACGGGAAGAACAAGTATGCCTGCGTGTTTTATCAATGGAAAATCAGTTGGAGGGTATACAGATGGATTTTCTACAGATAATGATGATGCGGAAGAAACAGCAGCAGCAGCGGGGGAAGGATTCACGTTTGTACCAAGGCCAGAAGTAGATTTACGAATGATGGAATCGAAAGGTCTGGCGGCTTTGCATGAGACGGGTGAGTTAAGGGCACTACTCTCTTCAGGGATATGAGTATGTCAAATACGTCAGATTACGATATACATGTGACATCATGTCCATGCTATCGTTGTAGTTTGAATGGGGTATGAGAAAAGTCCATCGAATAATTGAATCAGATAGGCGGGAAATTCGCCAGTCGATCTTGGCATGAATCCAGCACCAAACTATATATCTGATATATATTGAGATTCTCTCATCACCTTGACAGATTTTCCATCGTGGTATGTTCAAAAGCCGTACGAGAAAGTGTGAGAGTGAATGATCAGAGCCATTTGTGAAGAAAATCTCTCAGCTGAAGTGAGTATGTTTGTTTTAAGTCGGGGTCTTTTGTGATTTGCATGGTCCAAAACCAAGAGCTAGGATTTGCAGACAAGTACCATACTGCAATTTTGATAAAGAAATTTGTCCAAACTAAGACCATTTTGATTCACTCAAAGCATTTTGATTCCGAGTCTATCTATCTTCTATGCGAGGTAGCTTGGAAACTCTTGGTACAATAAGATTGTAAAGAACTTCGTCCGAGCGTAGCAGCCGATTTCGGGGGCTAAAATGGAATTTGCCCGATAAAATGCCCCAAAGACGATGACGCATGAAGCGTCACTTTTTCACCATCTTCGGCGGACGGAGCAGAGCGGCTGATGGCGATGATGATGAGTGTGACAATGAAGAAGTAGACTACATACGCGTGAGGTGCTTCTAAACAAAGAGACTGTGTGGTGCAAGGCAATCATTTCCGGAGAGTCGACAACATCATACACTAAAACAGTAGGACGCTGCCTAGAGATAGAAGTAGTATTTTTCAGTGCAGCAGTGTTGTCAAGAAGAGTCAAACGGAAGCACATCACATCACATCATCAACACGTGTCTTCAGACCAACATCCATCAAGATGCCAATCAACAATACAAGGACACAGCGACGACGATACGCCTTTGCCGCCGCTCATCTTGCTTCCGCCATGCTGGCATTAAATCATCATTGTCAAACTGCATTGGCATTTACACTTCGACGATCATCTTCTTCACCGGCAGCTGCTGCCTTTCTTGTCCATCCTAACAGAAGCATCAAGATCAAGAACTCGAGACAAGTCACTACTGCGTCCAGTCGTCTCTTTTCATCCGTCACCGAACAACCCCAAGCAACATCCACTGCTGTTGACGACGGATCAATCTACAAGCTCAAACCTCGCCCGACACCCACCCATGATTCCCAATACGATCTGACCAATCTCTCCAACGGAATACAAGGCTCCTACGACC
>JALLBC010000972.1:0-12829 GCA_036939775.1 Skeletonema grethae | reverse complement strand
TTTGTGTGTAGTAAGTGCTTGGGTCAGGGCTTTTATAGGATCCTCCATAGTGATATAGTTGCGTTGTTTTGATTTCCAGATGTAATCAGCGCGATCTAAGTAGAATGTTCGATGGTGTTCTAGAGTGAAGGCTTGGTGAGCCATTTTGTGGTTTTCCACAAAGATGACGTCATACGGTAATCCGATAGCCTACACGGTATTTAAATTTACTTCACCTCACTTCAAACTTCAACAACTTGACAACAACAACATCATCATCAAACAACAACATCATCATCTTCACATAATACCTACTTACTCATGACGACAGATTCTGCTTCTGTTAAAAGAGCATGTGCATCCTTATTTCATATTTTTCGTGGCGTTTAGCTCTCTAGCGACAGCATATTGATCTTCTTTTACGGTATGATGATGAGCACACCTTGTGCTCCATTTCTCTTCGTCTTTTTAACTTTGATATTCTTTACGGCTTCTCATCATGCTGTCGTAGAATCTTTTGCTCCCGTGAAAGTAATCAAAGTATCCAGAAGGCCAACAACATTATTCTACCAAGAAGGGCCATCAACCGACCAACAAAGAGTCGCCGTAGACACATCCAAAGCAACACATATTAACGATTTCAACCATGAAACAATTCTCAACAATACTCTCTCGCTCCCAGTTCTAATCGACTGCTACACTGACAAATGTGGTCCATGCAAACTTATAGAACGATCACTCCAACAAGTACTTCCAAAGTTCATCTCTCCTCATGAGGACGAGAGTCGTCCTAGGTTACAATTTGTCAAATGGGACGTAGAGAGCAGAGAGCATTCCAAACGATTCATGTCAATCTTGCGAGAACATGATATGACCTTTCGTAAGCTACCCACTCTACTTTTATTTGATGATGGAGTCCCCATGGCTTTGAAAAGTGGCATGATGAGTGCAGCTGCAATCGATCGGTGGTTGGAGGAGCATTTGCCAGATGGGGAAGGAAAGGGGAGAGAACGTAGGCCGAGGGTTGGACCGGAGGGGGCATTGGGTGTGTCGACGCGAAAAATGAATAGATGAGAGTGAGATGGATATGTTGGCGATGCTATCTGCTTGTTCTCTTAGAATGAAAGTGCATTTTAGCAGTAAAGTAGGCAGGCAATAAGTAACCAAGCGATGCTTAACTGCCATAATACTATCTTGCGATCTCGCTATTGCTGTCAAGCATGTTGAATCTTTTGCCAATTGAGTTACTGATTTAAGAGTAAATATGGTAGGTGGTGAAAGTAGCACAGAAATGCATGCATTCTCAGCCTCCTCCCTCGACGGGAAAATTTGTCACTACATTTTGATTATTCCCGATTGCACTTGATCATGAAAGAGCAGTAACGTATGTTCAGAATAGGAGCTTGAGCGAGATTATCTAGAGATGAAAGTAATGCTTCTAGACATTATTATTAGCAAGTTAAGATGTTGCCAAATATCATTACTTATCCTACACATGAACCCTATCACTCTTTTAACAAATGCACCACCTTTGACATATCCCTAATTCTCTTTCGCATCATCCTTCCACACCCAGTATAAATATGATGATCAATCATCTCATGATAATACGCATGATTCGTCGCCACATCATTCGGTGGATTCATCGACTGTTCCCTCTCCTCCTTCCCTTCTGCACTCTTATCCCCCGGTTTGTACATGTATCGTGGACTACCCAATTCTTGCAAACTCGATAAGCTCTGATTGATAGATTTGGGGTACTGCTTCCACTTCATTGTGCCACAATCGTACCATTCCCAAATGATATTTGAATCGTAGTAATCTTCTTCGTTGACACCCTCACCCAAAGCTAAATCATTGTCCACCACTTCATCAAAGGGGAGGAATCCATCCTCATCCACCAACTTTTGCCTAGGCATTGTATCATGAAACGTAACAAGATCGGCACCCTTGCGAATCTTCTTACAGACATTTTTGTGCTCTGACCACTTTTCCTTTTGACACTCTGCTCCACAAAAGTAGGCCATTTTGCACTGCGCACAAACTTGAATTTTGGCCTCGTTTTGATTCTTGACACAGCAGAGACATGTGCGGGTGGTGAAGGATACTACCGTCCGAACAAGTGCGTGATGAATCGGCATGGCGTATTTATCTGGATCAGTCAAAATATTCTCTTGTCTGTTGGTATTATACTGCCACACGTGTGGGATGGCACGGTGCAAATTAGCCCCAGCTTTGGCCATTACTCCGAGACATAATGGATTACCCTTCTGCACTGCAATATGTGCCGGAGTTTTCCCCACAAGATCAGGAGCTTCCAATAACTCCGGTCGTCCTTCCTTCAACGCCTTGTTGGCAAGCAAGGCGAGATTATCATGACGTTGGTACTGAGCAGCAATATTCATGGGGATGGTGGGTGATGGTCGCTCCCCCATGGTTCTCAGCATGCGAGCGGGTATGGGTTGATCCCACGGACAGCCGCGGTCGATGCATGCTTGTAGTTCGGCTGGTGATTTATCACTTGTGGCGCAGAAGAGGTCGATTATTTGACGGGATCGCTTATCCATCTTGTATGTATGATGTCAATGCTGTGCTGCTGCTAAGTACTTATTCCACGGATAGATGTTGATGCTCGCTCGATTAGATTAGTTGCAGCCTGATGCGTTGATTGAAACCACATCATCATCTTATCATCTTTACCTTGCTTTTTATTACGCCAGGAACTCTATGCTTTCTGCTATGATGATGTAACTCTCACTCTCACTGCACGCATACCTCTCTCTCTCTCTCTCTCTCTCTCTCTCTCTCTCTCTAGTAGAGAGAGAGAGATACATACTTAAGTACGTGAGCAAAGGAAGCAGGCAGGCAAGCAGCAAGCAAGCGAGCAGCAAGATCTTTTTGGCTTTCTTCTTTCCCTTCTCAAAAGCAAAAGCGCTGGCGCCTGGCGCCAAATTTGCAAGAACAAAGAAGAAAGAAGCCCCGCCCAAGCAACGCGCAACAACTTACCTCACTTGCATGACGGCGAGTCTGTTGTATTGGGCGCAGCTGTACTCGGTAGATAATAACTTCGACTACTATTGCCACAGCAGATTTGCAATAGTTGATTGGAAGAATAATTCGAAAAGGAGGGCGTGAGGGCAGCATCTATTCCGTAGGCTGGGGGCAGAACTTTCCATCATGGATACCGACTCCACAGCAGAAGATGATGAGCAATACTACAACTTCGCAGAGGAAGAAGAAGATCACGATAAACGATTCTTTGATAGTAACGACGACAACGATGAATCTATAACAGGTCTATCCAGTGCCTCAAGTTGCACAGATGATGCGAATTATGATCCTAACGGCCAACAACAACAACATCATCATTATTCCTTTGACTCGTATGATTTTGATCGTTCACAAAACTTCATTAGTGACTCTCATGATGGAGATGACGACGACCCTTCCTATTCTACAGAGGAGGGCTCATGGTCGGATAATTATACTGACGAAGATGATTCATTGGGATTTCCACCGGGGTACATCACCACTTTGGAGGAAATGCACAAGTTTTCATCCAACACAAATAATAGTACTATCAGCTCCATAGACGACATCAACAGCAGCAGCAGCAGCAGCAGCATCAATGGCGACAAAAAATCATTCGTCAACCCGTCAATCATACCATCCTACTTCTTTTGTCCCCTAACTGAAACAATCATGAAAGATCCAGTGATAACTCCTGATGGGACAACATTTGAACGTCGTTCAATATTGCGATGGTTGATTCTTCAACCATGCAATCCTATCACTGGGACGCCATTGTCACATGTTGATTTGGTGGATGATCACTTGGTACGAACATCGATTGATAAAGCGAGGAAGGAGGCGTGGATACGATATGTTGTTGAGTTTAGGGATGATGACGCAGAGAAGGTGTATGAAGAGAAAGTTGTGGAGAAGGAGAAACAGGCAGGTAAGATTGTGGTGGATTCTTCATTAGTACTTGATGAAGTAATCACTAGAGAGAAAGCATCAGAACAACTCCCCGTTTTACAACGAGATAATGATCGAGAAGCATCACCTTCACCTGACGACAAAGTATCACTTACGTCAGCCACTTTGAATGCGACAATTGATCCCGGCCAAAGAAATCATGGCTGGCTTGTTCCTTTGGGGGTGCATAAAATTGTTTGCTCTTCGCCAGGCCTGATTGTAACTACAGACGTTCACAGGCGATCCAAAGCAGTCAAGCGAAGGAAACTCAAAAAATCACTTGCTGGGGGTGGGAAGAGTATTGATCAAAAGAAGAAGAAGAAAAAGAAGAGTATTAAGAAACGCATTGGAAATGCAGTCTCTCCCAGGAAGCAACGTCGTACTGAGAGGGAAGAGTACGAACGAAGACTGAACAATATTAAGATTACCACCACCGCGGTTACTGAGGATCTTATCCTACCATCTGGAACTCATGTCGAAATATCTGAGACTCGTATTCATGGCGGTCGAGTTAGGGGTAAAATTTGTTGGGAGGAAGAAGTTACAGTCGAGTTAGATGCAGACTTGGTGGAAGAGATGAAGCGGCAAGAGGAAATAGTTGAGATGATGGCCAAGGTCAGAGTGTCTTCTTCAAAAAAGAAAGCATTCTTCCGACGTAAACAGGACAAACAAGGAGGAGGAGTGGGAGAAGATGTTGTAGTTGCCCAGACAGTGCCGTATTCCTCCAATCTTTCTTCGAATGAAATTCCTCCGCCATCACCAAGACAACAGAAGAAATCTCGGTCGCCATCACCACTTTCTACGATAAAGTATAGCGGGTGGATCTCACTTCAATGGGCTGGAGTTGTGGGCAACTTTGAGAAAGATGAAGCATTGAAACGTCGAAGAAAAACAATGAATATGCTCAAGGAGGATGAAGTTGGTGATTACCATTCGCATTTGATTGCGGATGAGGATGATGGACCTTGGAGTCGATCCCTTCCTTTAGGTGTGTATCACATCGGTAATGATAATTTGTCTGTGTTTGAATCCCCGGAGGCTAGCTCAAAACCAATTGGAACGCTGAAAAGTGGAGATGTTGTCGAAGTTGTTGAAACAAAAGTACTCTTGATGAAAAAAAGAGTTAGCGAGTCTCAAGGTCTCAGTATGCTCACAAATGACTTTGAAGGTGTGCGTACTGTACGAGCACGATGTATGATGTCTTCAGATGATAATGCCTCTAAAAAGAGATTCAAAAGTGGATGGATTACCTTAAGTGAAGAGGGCAATAGCGAAACTGCCTCCCCTATCCCTGTCGGTGCCCATGTCGTTTCATCAAAAGAACCACTCATGAGCTATTCGGGCACCCAAATCAAATCGATTTTACCGTCTGGTTCGTGCATGGAAGTAGATGCGACACGTCTTGAATTCGACGAAAGTGGAACTGTAAAATGCGATTGCGGACAAGAGAGTTCTTACCCCGTAATTGCGGTGAAAGCATTGATATCGTTAGGAGGGTATGCGACATTGTTTACTCACCCTGTGAGCAGAACTAGTCCATGTGCATGTGGAAAGGAATTACTGACGGGTCAGAGGCAGTATGCAAATCCAGTGGAGTTAGGTGTGTACAAGATTATCCAGCCCGATGGTGTCTTTCTCACTGAGGGAATAGGCCCAAACACGCCAATTGTCACCACTTTGAAACAACACGCCTGCGTGGAAGTTGTGGAAACAAGAGTCGAGGAGGGATGCGTTAGAGGTAAAATCAATGTCTTTCTTTCATGTGATTTAAGTGAGATGGGTGGTAAGAATGCGGGCTGGATTAGTTTGTTTGAGCCGCCTTCCTTTGTTTGGGCAGAGATTGTCTCTGAGAAGAGGTGACTTGAGCCATTCCAGAGATGGATGTGTGGTGCTTACATATTTATGTAATAAGAATTGATGTACATTGTAATAAAGTTTTTTTAAGCCGACATATTCATATTATAATGAGAATGGTAATATCTATCGGATGCTGAAGACATCAGTGTCTCTCATCATAATTGGTGAATCGACAATAATCTTAACCTTGGCCTTGTGAAGAAGTTATGCTAGTCCATTCTTTCTCTGTGTGATCCGCAAGTACCAAATCAGTGCAAGCATGACCGCACCCAAAATCACCGCTGTAACAACTCTCTCTTGAGAGACGTTTGTGTTCCAACTTCTTCTGTTCGTCATCCGGCTCAGGACAAGGCATTGTGATCTTAGTAGCACATTGCTCTTCATTTTGCCGCTGAAGACTTCTCAGCAGCTCAACATTCTCCTCCACACGTTTCCTTCCCAAAGCATCAATTGTCTTGTCAAGACTTCTCTGTGCTGCCTTATATAACAGATAGTCATCCTTGTTGGCATTCTGATAGTCTCCGTGGATATACTCATCAATTTTGGGAGTTGTCCATTTCTTCTTCGTCAAAACGCAGCCCTCTTGATGTAGTGCAAAAGTATAACCTCCCGATATTTTGGACGAGTAGACTACCACATCCGTCAAAGGAATCTGAGCCAACATTGCCAAAACTACCAAGCTTTCCTCCATACGTTCACTCACTGCCAAAAAGTCGTACCCATTAATAATTCGTTCCGTGGAAGATGATGATTGTTCATTTTGACTTGGTAGATCAAGATAATTTGATTGATAGTTATGTTCGAACCATTTATGATGAAGCCCGCTCTTTGGATTTGTACTCTTCAGTACAGCCAGAATATTGTCTTCCGTCGCTGTATGATTTCGTCTGCTTACAAAAAAGTAGAAGTAATGGCTGCATAGCAAAATCATAGATAGAGTGTGTTAGGATGACCTTGATCTCGATAGGTGGCCAAGAAATGAGGGGATGATGTTGTAGAAACAATATGACACAGACATGCCTACCTTAGGGTTCTCTGCGCTGGCTCTCTCACAATACTCCAAAGAAACNGAAACAATATGACACAGACATGCCTACCTTAGGGTTCTCTGCGCTGGCTCTCTCACAATACTCCAAAGAAACGACTGTGCAGGGTCTCGCTTCTGAAAGCGAAGATCCCTAGCAGTAGCATGATCATAATGAGCATAACAGGTGCTAGTAGAAGTCTGATTCTGATGAAGTCTTTTGGACAACCTATCCTGAATTCTCAATGTCACGCCCGCACCTGTGGAAGAACTGCATTTGTGTACCTTGACGAAAAGTAATCCCTTTGGACTTTTGTCATTTGTGGCGAGATCTTCAGGGACGCACCAACCGTAGGGATGACTGCTGCTGTCGACAGTACGTCGTTTGTCAGCCCAAATAGGATATGCCCGAGAATTCTGTTCGATGCTCGTATCTGTAGAGATGTCATTAGCATTAGTGGAGGGCGATTCTTGTGATTTACCAGTTGTTTCAAATTCAAATTCAGCCGCTGATGAATTCAGCGGTAGCTCCTCCCGATCTCCGCCTTTGTCTTCCTTATTGATACCAGAGTCGTTTTTCAGCTTTGGCTTTAGATAATATCGTTGCAGATTACTATTGTTTTGCATGAAGAATAATAATCCGATGGACCCAACAGCGACGGCAACAAGAATGCACAGGCATCGTTTACAACATAATTTTGAAGCCTTTCTTCTCGGGAGGACATTTCTCTTCCTAGTAGATTCTTCGTATGGATGAGCTTTCATGGTTTCTCTCTCTCTTTGGTTTGTTTGTAGTTGTAGAGAAATCATCTTTTATGGTCTGTGGTCGGTGGAAGGAAGTAGATAAACGGCCTAGCAAAAAAATAAATATTTTTTTTATGGAGTGAACCCAACAGCTGCAGCAAAAAGCCACTGATAGGATCTTCTGTGGTGGCTGCACGCACACCGCACCCAATAAATAATTGTGATACATACAATAATCATGATGAGCTCCATCGAGTCGGAATTAAACCTCAACGATCCCGTCAGCATAATAACCTCCACCAAAGGAGACAGCGACGACCCCCTCGAAGGAATCGTCGCCCATCTCGGCCCCGTCAAATTCGCCTCTGGATCGGATTGGATCGGAATTCGCCTCACGGGCAGCTCCATTGGCCTCGGTAAAAATAACGGCAGTGTCAAGGGCACTGTGTACTTTAATGCTGGGAAGGATGCCAAGACCGGGAATCGAATTGAGAATAATGGAATGTTTGTGAGGAAAGTGAATGTGAGGAAGAGGGAGAATTTAAATAAGGTGGATTTGATGCGGTTGAAGAGGGAGTTGGAGGTGGATCCTGTGACTGATGTTGGTGGTGAGGGGGGCGCGGAATCGTCATCATCATCTGATGCTACTAATGCTGCTGCTGCTGCTGCTGGTCAGGGCAGTGCGGCACGAAGGATCACACGATCATCATTATCGTCGTCTTCTTCCATGGCAACAAAAAAATCTCCGGCTGGAGCATCATCATCGTCATCAAATCGATTGGCAGAGCTCAAGGCAAAGAGAGAGGCGTTGGCGAGGGGGAGTAATAAAACACCGACTAATTCTTCTTCACGTGGGAGTATGATATTACGAACACCGCCCCCTTCGAGGGGTGCTGCTTCCACTGCTGCTACTCCTGTTACGGCCAACAAAAAATCAGTGGTGAGAGAGGAGCATCAACAAACTACACCAACAATATTGGCGAAACTTGATACTAGTAATAATGAGGAACAACTGGAAACGGACAGCACAGCATCCATTACCGATAATACTATCAACAACAACACCTACCGCACCGAACTAAACCGCCTCACATCCAAAATAACCACCCTCCAAAAAGCACTACAAGAAAAAACTGCCGAAAATGCCTCCCTTCAATCCTCCTTGGATTTCATGTCTCGTGGCGCCGAGCAGAGTACACATGATGCAGTGAGAATGTATGCCATGGGTGCTTTGGCGTTGTCGGAGGCGAAAAAGACTCCAAAGGGTGCTGCTGCTGCTGCTGCTGGGGCTGGGAGAATGACTCCGGGGACTGGAGTTAGTTCGGGGACTGCGAGGAGTTTAATGTCGGAAATGGAAGATGAGAATGAGGGGGGCGCTGCTGATAATGATGATGATGATGACAGCGTAGATAGCGGTAGTGACGAGGAAGATGAAGATGACGAAAGTAGAATTGACAAGGAACAAGTGGTGTCACAAGCAGCAGCTGCAGTCTCCCAAGAACTTGTCCGTCGCAACGATGAATTAACCAACCAACTATCCAATCTCACCTCTCAAAATACGACACTCCAACATCAAATCGACGAGGCCGAAGAACGAATGTCCAACCTCCAACATCGGTTCGAATCCACCATGGAAAAGTTGCAATCGGAGCAACAATCTCGAATGGAGGAAATGAAACTTGCCACCTCTGAAAAGTCCGTGATGACTTCTCAAATCTCTTCATTGGAACGTGAACTCAAGGTATTGCAACAGCGCGTGTCAGATAAGGAATCCACGATGGATCATTCTCACACTACCCTTGCCAAATTGCGTGCCGAGGTGACTTCGTTGCAGCGCAAGAATGAAGAATGGAACAATGAGAAATTGGACATGGAAGCGACATTGGAGGAATTGGTATTGGATAAGGAGCAGTTGAGGGAGGAGAAGGAAATGTTGGAGGATCAGTTGGAGGAGTGTAAGATTGATTTGGAGAGTGCTCAATTGGAATTGGATGATGTAAAATGTCAATTAGAGGAGGTAGGGGGTGTGAATGTTACTATTGGTGCTGCAGAATTGGGCGCAGAAGGAGGAGGAGCAGAAGACATTGGTGTGAGAGAGGGAGCAGCTGCAGATACCCAAGACATTGAACGGTCATTTACCGTCCAAAATACTCGATTACGTACGGCTCTGTTACGTCTAAAGGAACAATCTGAATTAGAACGTAATGATTTGCAACGTCAGCTGAAGGCTTATCAAATGGAATCTACTTGCAAGGAAGAAATCCAAAATGAGTTGGAGGAACTTCGACAGACACATTCCACTACACTTGAGGAAATGCAAGAATTGAAAGATATAATTGATGAAACTACTTCCCTCGAGGAAACTATTGAGACCTTATCCGATAAAGTTTGGAATTTGGAAGAGATGAATGCCAATTTGGAACGAACTATCCGTGAGATGGAAGAGAGTGCCGAAATTGCCGCCGAGATGGAAGAGGTACAAAGTGATGAACTCAAGATGGCAATGAAAGACATAGAGGGACGAGATGCATTGATTAGGAATTTGGAGGAGGCTATTCGAATGCAACGTCGTCGTGAGGAAGACTTTCAACGATATGTTAGTGAATTCCGTACGTCTATTACGAATCTGAAGCAGGAGAAGGCTGCTCTGATGACACTTACAGAAGGGAATCAGGGTGAGAAGTCGCAGTTGTTGGCTGCATCGAAGAAGGCGTTGGCGCAAGCTGCACAATTGGCAATTGATGCCGCAGAGGCACGAAAACGTGATGCAGACGCAGTATTTGATCGTATAACAGCACGTAGCGCCACATATCTCAGTGAACGTTTGGAGACGTTTTTGCCCTCTGGGCTTGTGTCGGCAGAGTTGGCTGCAGTGAAGGGAGAGACGAACTTGGCCAAGGTTGCCGATAAGGCTTCCGTCTCGCTGGCGTCTGTCGAAGAAGTATTCAATCAGGCTATTGAACGAGGAACGGCAGGCCTGTCTGAGTTTAATGTTGTGGAAGATGGAGTTTCAGCTGTTCTTTCTGACGCATCAATTCAACAGATTGCCGCGATGTTGCACCAATATGATTTCGCTAATATTACTGTCGATGCGGCATCAGATATATTGCGCATGATGGCTGCAGGGCAGTGGCCAGAGCTTTTATCACAGGATCTATCAGCCGACCTAGGAAGCAGCATGGCCCACTCCATTGCCCCGTTGGATTTGGCATTGACCGAACAGCTGAAATTATTGAAGGAAGAAGGAATTCTGTCCCCCTTGAGATCTTCTCTGACCGATTTGAATCAGTCTGTGCTAAATGCTAAAGTGGCCTTGCAGGGTGCGACAGATGAGAGTGGAAAGGCAGTCATCTCTGAAGATTGGAATCCACCAGGTTGGGAAGCTTTGAAGTCATTGTCTGTCGGCAGATTCGCTTGCTTGGGTGCAGCAGCCGTCATTTCCTCTGCAGTGCTTCCTATGGATGCCGCTGAGAGTGAGCCCCCGGCAGCAACGCTACCCTGTCTTTCGGCTGCTCTGGCGAAGGCAAAAAGCAGTTGCGCTACCATATTGGATATTTGCAGAAAGCTTTCTGCTCTCAAACTGGAACACGGCGAACTTTTGGACTCACTTTGCAGTCTATCTCACCAATATCGCAGCAAATGTTCAACTTTGATTGAGTGCATCAAGTCTGCGTTTGGCGACAAGTCTGTGTCCAGTGACAGCGTTGATGGATGCTCCTCGATTCTTGATGATATTTTGTCAGTGATAGGACAAATGTCTGTCTTACTTCGAAAGGTCGATCCGAGTGAAGGTGAATCAACATTTCACTGTCTCTCACCTGAATTTGGAGACTCGTGGGGTGGCGTGACGGAGATTGTTGCACAGGTTAGGGCAGTCGATGGAGATCCGGAGGATATTAATTATTTGTTACGTGCCAGATCAATTGAGCAGCAGCTGATAGATGCTATTACAAACGAGCCAAAACTGTTGATAGCCAATACAAAGATTGCAAGTCTCGAAAAGAACCTGTCGTCGCGATCCAAAGAAATATACATTCAAAATGCGCGCATCACAGAATTGGAGTCTCTCATCTCAAAGGTTCCTTCTAGTTCAATGTCGCCCATGAAGGCATCTACGACCGCGGTAACTGCGCCTGTCGACAACCAAGAGATCGAGGAGGAAGTCAGGGTCCTAAAGGAGGCATTGAGTGTGATGGAACAACAAGCTAACGAATACGAAAGTCAGATTCGATTACTCAAAGACAAGAATCCTAAGGCACGTTCCCGTATGCGACAATCTGTAACTCCAAAGAAATCAATTGACACCGAAGCCATTGGTCAGCTTGGTACTGGCAACAAGTCTTCTGGTACATCTTCCCGCGATGTGCTGCTGGAAACAATATCTCTTGAAACCGCGATGTTCCGGCCAGCTTTGAGCTCTGCGACCCAGTCAGCAAATTACTGGAAGGCCAAGGCAATAGAGTCAGCACTCTCCAAACTCACACCGTTGAATGTGGCCACCAAAATTGCCCCTATGCCGTTGTCAATGGGCCAGAGGAGTGAGGAGAGGTCACATTCTGCGGATGAGATAGATTTGGCACGTAATGAAATGCGCTTAGCTAAAGCTACATTTTGTGTCGTCGACCTAACAAAATCCTATGAGTCAGCACGTGTGCAATTGAATAAGAAGAGGGAAAAGGAGATGGCCGCAGCGGCAAGGCTTCACAGCGTCAGCAGGCACTTTAGTGGAAGCGTTCCCTCTTCTTACCTTCCAGATGCTGTAAAGCAATCGATTGGTCGCATTGAAGTGTCGTGCGAAGACGAGGGATTTGTTGCCCCACTAACAGTGACCACGACAGAGCTGCGGAATTTCCATTCTTTGCTTGTAGCCTAAAAATGTAAATCCAGGATATCAATAGCACCCTTTTTATTTAACTTCACATCTTTCAGGTTTTTGCAGTCGCTTTTTATCACACACAGGTGTGTTATCGTACCTGAAGGGCAGTTGAAATAAGTACTTCTAACAAGACTATCCACAGATTGTACCTCTCTAGAGTTACACATCCTTGTCCTTCGCCATCTTTTTGTGCGAATCCCGTTGGCCGTTTACTTCGGATCGGTACAAGTGTAGAGATCGAAACAATACAAACAAAAGAGAGAGAAACCATGAAAGCTCATCCATACGAAGCATCTACTAGCAAGAGAAATTGCGGCCTCCCGAGAAGAAAGGCTTCAAAATTATGTTGTAAACGATGCCTGTGCATTCTT